>JARQWZ010005163.1:0-85410 GCA_033150135.1 Gobio occitaniae | reverse complement strand
GCAATGAGCAATTAATCACATTTTAAGATAATTTTAGGCAAAAGGCTTAAAAATGCTTTGTAGTCTGAGAGTGTCAGACCAACTGCAACAATGAACAATTATACAGTTTAAGAAGATTAGGCAAAATGGCTGAAATATCATATATAGAGTCACTGATAATATAAGTTAATGGTTTATCACTTTTGACCAATAGGTGGCACAGTTACGAAATGTATGTGGTGTGGTCAGAATAAGGGAACAATGACACATGCAAAGTTTGATGCCAATATGTCAAAGCATTGCAGAGAGCCTCAAGAGTCATTTTGGCATCATGCCTCAACTTCGTCGCTGCGGTTTACAAAAACGGTTTCATCTATTGATGCAAAATCCCTAACTTTTTGTTGACACAGTCTGAAGATGATACGATTTGATTTTGGTAGAAATTGGACAAAACGGTCTAGGATGAGTTTGAAAAAGTTGGTTTTGATCAAATAAGAATATTGAGGACAGTATGTTTGACCAAATATGGTAAAATTAGTATCTATATTCTCGGCATAAGCCAATAAATGTATTATGACCAGTTTCATTAAACTAGGCTAATTTAATCAAAAGTTATTAGCATTTTTGTAAATTTTGTTATAACCTTTGACCACAAGGTGGCACTGCCCCAAAACTTTTTGAGTACCTTCAAAGCATGGTGCGGAAGACATACACATTTCATAACGATAGACTAATGCGTTTGTATTTTAGCACATAATTCAAAATGGCCGACAGCCAAAATGGCCGATATGGTAAAATTGAATATCAGACGACTCGGCATGCCGTCCTGAATCTAACGAGACAACTTTTATGATTTTTGGACAAACGGTTAAAAAAATTATAAAAGCAAAAATATCCATTCTTTGTATCTCCGGACCAGTAGGTGGCACTGCGCCGAAACGCAGCATGTTGCCTCAGGTCATGCTTGTGATGACATGTACCAAGATTGGTTTGAATACGATAAAGCATTGCGGAGATATTGCCTTATGAGTGTTTTTGCAACCGCTACGCAAAATTTGTGTGCGCGTTTATCAAAAACAATTAGACAAATCAACTTGATTTGCAAGATTTTTTGTCAGCATGGTCTGAAGATGATATGGTTCAATTTCTGTGCAAATCGGACAAACCGTCTAGGACGAGTTCGCAAAAGTAGGTTTTTTGGAAAATTAAAAATGGCGGGGAAATTATCATGACCGAAAATGACGTCATAGGGTGCAATTGAATAAGTATGAGCCAATGAATGTATTATGACCAGTTTCATTAAACTAAGCTAATTTAATCAAAAGTTATTAGCATTTTTGTAAATTTTGTTATAACCTTTGACCACAAGGTTGCACTGCCCCAACACTTTTTGAGTATCTTCAAAGCATGGTGCGGAAGACACATACCAAGTTTCATAACGATAGACTAATGAGTTTGTAAAATATAGCATTTTAGCACATAATTCAAAATGGCCGAGAGCCAAAATGGCCGATATGGTAAAATTGAATATCAAACGGCACGGCATGCCGTCCTGAATCTAACCAGACTACTTTTATGATTTTTGGACAAACGGTTCAAAAGTTATAAGCAAAAATAGCCATTTTTTGTATCTCCGGACCAGTAGGTGGCGCTGGGCCGAAACGCTGCATATTGCCTCAGGTCATGCTTGTGATGACACGTACCAAGATTGGTTTGAATACGATAAAGCGTTTCGGAGATATAGCCTTAAGTGGGTTTTTGCAAACTCTACGTAAAATTTGTGTGCGCGTTAATCAAAAACAATTTGACGAATCAACTTGATTTGCAAGATTTTTTGTCAGCATGGTCTGAAGATAATCTGGTTTAATTTTCGTACAAATCGGATGAACCGTCTAGGACGAGTTTGCAAAAGTAGGTTTTTCGGAAAATTCAAAATGGCGGGAAAATTATTATGACGGAAATGACGTCATAGGGTGCAATCGAATCGTCTTAAGCCAAGGAATCAGAGGAAAAAAGAATTTTGTTTCTAGCCCTTATGGTTCAAAAGTTATTAGCATAAACATGAGTCAAATTTTGGACTGATGGTGGCGCTAGAGGGATTGAGTTTGAGACTCCAAATTTGCTACGGTGACATTTCAGATTGTCCTCTATTAGTGTGCCAAATTTCAAAACTTTTTACCATACGGTTCTATGGGCTGCCATAGACTTCGTGGCGGAAGAAGAAGAAGAAGAAAGAAGATGAATAATAATAATAAGAACGGGAACGGTTTCAATAGGTGCCTTCGCACCTTCGGTGCTTGGCCCCTAATAATAAGAACGGGAACGGTTTCAATAGGTGCCTTCGCACCTTCGGTGCTTGGCCCCTAATAATAAGAACGGGAACGGTTTCAATAGGTGCCTTCGCACCTTCGGTGCTTGGCCCCTAATAAGAACGGAACGGTTTCAATAGGTGCCTTCGCACCTTCGGTGCTTGGCCCCTAATAATAATAAGAACGGGAACGGTTTCAATAGGTGCCTTCGCACCTTCGGTGCTTGGCCCCTAAATATAGCTTCAAGCAGCAATACCGGGGCCAAGCGCAAAGAAGAAGACAAGACATGCCAAAAATTGCTGGCAATGTCAGATCAACGGCAGCAATGAGCAATTAAAGACCTATTAAGGTGATTTTAGGCAAAATAGCTGTAAAATGATAAATACAGTAATAATGATTTAATGATTTATCACTTTCAACCAATAGGTGGCCACAGTTACGAAATTGATGTGGTGTGGTCAGAATAAGGGAACAATGACACATGCAAAGATTGGTGTCAATATAATCAAAGCAGAGTGTCAATAAAGTGTCAATATGTCATTGCAGAGATATAGCCTCAAGAGGCCTTTTCATTATAAGTATGGACCACATGGCGGTGCTGTTTTGAAACCGTTTAAGCAGCTTAAAGGCATGGTGCTGATGGCCAATTTCAAGTTTCGTAATGATACACCAATTCATTTGAGAAGCATAGCATTTTTATATCATAAAACTGCATTGTAGTCAATGGGAATTTCATGTTTTGTTCTATTATAGCGCCACCAAGTGGCACAATCCTATCATTTTTTTTATGTGTCCTTGGAGTGAGCCCATACATGTCTGTGTCATTTTTGGTGAAAATATCTTGTTTAGTTTTGGAGTTATATACATCTATATGAAAAAAACACATGAAAAATGACTGACACCTGACTTTGGATTGGATTTTACACCCCCTTACTATCAATATTTTGACATTTGGGCATTTTCGTATAGCTATCGACCTATGTTTTCGAACTTCTGATGCTGGTTTCGTCTCGATCGGACTAGCGGTTTCGAAGATATCAGCTAATGTTTTAAAAGTGCTAAATTACTACGCTGCACAAATAGTACGCCGAAACCTGGCAAGTCTGGTATCATTTGACTCGGCGAGGATTCAGGAGACAAAAAAAGTTACTCTCATGAAAATAAGTCAATCTCACCTAAAGTTATAAGCATTTGAAAAAAAAAATTCTCCACTAGGTGGCGCTGTTTCGAAACTTCTTGGGCTCATTCAGGGCACCGTGTTGATGACCCAAACCGAGTTTCGTAACAATCCGTTCATGTGTTCATAAAATACAGCATTTTAGCACATAATTCAAAATGGCCGACAGCCAAAATGGCCGATATGGTAAATTGAATATCAGACGACTCGGCATGCCGTCCCTGAATGTAACGAGACCACTTTTATGATTTTTGGACAAACAGTCAGAAGTTATAAGCAAAATAGCAATTGTTCGTATCTCCGGACCAGTAGGTGGCGCTGCGCCGAAACGCTGTACGTTGCCTCAAGTCATGCTTGTGATGAGATGTACCAAGTTTGGTTTGAATACGATAAAGCGTTGCGGAGATATTGCCTTAAGTGTGTTTTGCAACCGCTACGTAAAATTTGTTTGCGCGTTTATCGCAAATAATTTGACAAATCAACTTGATTTGCAAGATTTTTTGTCAGCATTGTCTGAAGATGATCTGGTTCAATTTTCGTGCAAATCGGATGAACCGTCTAGGACGAGTTCGTAAAAGTAGGTTTTTCGGAAAATTAAAAATGGCGGGAAAGTTTTTATGACGGAAAAATGATGTCATATGGTGCAATCGAATCGTCTTGATCCAAGGAATCAGAGGAAAAAGAATTTGTTTCTAGCCCTTATGGTCAAAAGTTATTAGCATAAACATGAGTCAAATTTTGGACTGATGGTGGCGCTAGAGGGATTGAGTTAGAGACTCCAAATTTGCTACGGTGACTTTTCCGACTGTCCTCTATGAGTGTGCCAAATTTCACAACTTTTTACCATACGGTTCTATGGGCTGCCATAGACTTCGTGGCGGAAGAAGAAGAAGAAGAAGAAGAAGAAGAAGAAGAAGAAGAAGAAGAAGAAGAAGAAGAAGAAGAAGAAGATGAAATATAGCTGCAAGCAGCAATACCGGGGCCAAGCGCAAAGAAGAAGACAAGACATGCCAAAATGCTGGCAATGTCAGATCAACGGCAGCAATGAGCAATTAAAGACCTAATAAGGTGATTTTAAGGCAAAATAGCTGTAAAATGATAAATACAGTCAATAATAATGATTTAATTATTTATCACTTTCAACAATAGGTGGCACAGTTACGAAATTGATGTGGTGTGGTCAGAATAAGGGAACAATGACACATGCAAAGATTGGTGTCAATATATCAAAGCAGACTGTCAATATAGTGTCAATATGTCATTGCAGAGATATAGCCTCAAGAGGCCTTTTCATTATAAGTATGGACCACATGGCGGTGCTGTTTTGAAACCGTTTAAGCAGCTTAAAGGCATGGTGCTGATGGCCAATTTCAAGTTTCGTAATGATACACCAATTCATTTGTGAAGCATAGCATTTTATATCATAAAACTGCATTGTAGTCAATGGGAATTTCATGTTTTGTTCTATTATAGCGCCACCAAGTGGCCCAATCCTATCATTTTTTTTATGTGTCTCGGAGTGAGCCCATACATGTCTGTGTCAATTTTGGTGAAAATATCTCATTTCGTTTTGGAGTTATAGACATTTATATGATAAAACACATGAAAAATGACTGACACCTGACTTTGATTGGATTTTACACCCCCTTACTATCAATATTTTTGACATTTGGGCATTTTCGTATAGCTATCGACCTATGTTTTCGAACTTCTGATGCTGGTTTCGTCTCGATCGGACTAGCGGTTTCGAAGATATCAGCTAATGTTTTAAAAGTGCTAAATTACTACGCTGCACAAATAGTACGCCGAAACCTGGCAAGTCTGGTATCATTTGACTCGGCGAGGATTCAGGAGACAAAAAAAGTTACTCTCATGAAAATAAGTCAATCTCACCTAAAGTTATAAGCATTTGAAAAAAAAAATTCTCCACTAGGTGCGCTGTTTCGAAACTTCTTGGGCTCATTCAGGGCACCGTGTTGATGACCCAAACCGAGTTTCGTAACAATCCGTTCATGTGTTCATAAAATACAGCATTTTAGCACATAATTCAAAATGGCGACAGCCAAAATGGCCGATATGGTAAAATTTGAATATCAGACGACTCGGCATGCCGTCCTGAATGTAACGAGACCACTTTTATGATTTTTGGACAAACAGTTCAGAAGTTATAAGCAAAAATAGCAATTGTTCGTATCTCCGGACCAGTAGGTGGCGCTGCGCCGAAACGCTGTACGTTGCCTCAAAGTCATGCTTGTGATGAGATGTACCAAGTTTGGTTTGAATACGATAAAGCGTTGCGGAGATATTGCCTTAAGTGTGTTTTTGCAACCGCTACGTAAAATTTGTTTGCGCGTTTATCGCAAATAATTTGACGAATCAACTTGATTTGCAAGATTTTTTGTCAGCATGGTCTGAAGATGATCTGGTTCAATTTTCGTGCAAATCGGATGAACCGTCTAGGACGAGTTCGTAAAAGTAGGTTTTTCGGAAAATTAAAAATGGCGGGAAAGTTTTTATGACGGAAAATGATGTCATATGGTGCAATCGAATCGTCTTGATCCAAGGAATCAGAGGAAAAAGAATTTTGTTTCTAGCCCTTATGGTTCAAAAGTTATTAGCATAAACATGAGTCAAATTTTGGACTGATGGTGGCGCTAGAGGGATTGAGTTAGAGACTCCAAATTTGCTACGGTGACTTTTCCGGACTGTCCTCTATGAGTGTGCCAAATTTCACAACTTTTTACCATACGGTCTATGGGCTGCCATAGACTTCGTGGCGGAAGAAGAAGAAGAAGAAGAAGAAGAAGAAGAAGAAGAAGAAGAAGAAGAAGAAGAAGAAGAAGATGAAATATAGCTGCAAGCAGCAATACCGGGGCCAAGCGCAAAGAAGAAGACAAGACATGCCAAAAATGCCTGGCAATGTCAGATCAACGGCAGCAATGAGCAATTAAAGACCTATTAAGGTGATTTTAGGCAAAATAGCTGTAAAATGATAAATACAGTCAATAATAATGATTTAATGATTTATCACTTTCAAACCAATAGGTGGCACAGTTACGAAATTGATGTGGTGTGGTCAGAATAAGGGAACAATGACACATGCAAAGATTGGTGTCAATATATCAAAGCAGAGTGTCAATATAGTGTCAATATGTCATTGCAGAGATATAGCCTCAAGAGGCCTTTTCATTATAAGTACCGACCACATGGCGGTGCTGTTTTGAAACCGTTTAAGCAGCTTAAAGGCATGGTGCTGATGGCCAATTTCAAGTTTCGTAATGATACACAAATTCATTTGTGAAGCATAGCATTTTATATCATAAAAACTGCATTGTAGTCAATGGGAATTTCATGTTTTGTTCTATTATAGCGCCACCAAGTGGCACAATCCTATCATTTTTTTTATGTGTCCTCGGAGTGAGCCCATACATGTCTGTGTCAATTTTGGTGAAAATATCTCATTTCGTTTTGGAGTTATAGACATTTATATGATAAAACATATGAAAAATGACTGACACCTGACTTTGATTGGATTTTACACCCCCTTACTATCAATATTTTGACATTTAGGCATTAGCATACAGCTATCGACCTATGTTTTCGAACTTCTGATGCTGGTTTCGTCTCGATCGGACTAGCGGTTTCGAAGATATCAGCTAATGTTTTTAAAGTGCTAAATTACTACGCTGCACAAATAATACGCCGAAACCTGGCAAGTCTGGTATCGTTGGACTCGGCGAGGATTCAGGAGACAAAAAAAGTTACTCTCATGAAAATAAGTCAATATCACCTAAAGTTATAAGCATTTGAAAAAAAAAATTCTCCACTAGGTGGCGCTGTTTCGAAACTTCTTGGGCTCATTCAGGGCACCGTGTTGATGACCCAAACCGAGTTTCGCAACAATCCGTTCATGTGTTCATAAATACAGCATTTTAGCACATAATTCAAAATGGCCGACAGCCAAAATGGCCGATATGGTAAAACTGAATATCAGGACGACTCGGCATGCCGTCCTTAATGTAACGAGACCACTTTTATAATTTTTGGACAAACAGTTCAGAAGTTATAAGCAAAATAGCAATTTTTCGTATCTCCGGACCAGTAGGTGGCGCTGCGCCGAAACGCTGTATGTTGCCTCAAGTCATGCTTGTGATGACATGTACCGAGTTTGGTTTGAATACGATAAAGCGTTGCGGAGATATTGCCTTAAGTGTGTTTTTGCAACCGCTACGTAAAATTTGTTTGCGCGTTTATCGCAAATGATTTTGATGAATCAACTTGATTTGCAAGATTTTTTGTCAGCATGGTCTGAAGATGATCTGGTCAATTTTCGTGCAAATCGGATGAACCGTCTAGGACGAGTTCGTAAAAGTAGGTTTTTCGGAAAATTAAAAATGGCGGGAAATTTTTATGACGGAAAATGACTTCATATGGTGCAATCGAATCGTCTTGAGCCAAGGAATCGGAGGAAAAAAGAATTTTGTTTCTAGCCCTTATGGTTCAAAAGTTATTAGCATAAACATGAGTCAAATTTTGGACTGATGGTGGCGCTAGAGGGATTGAGTTAGAGACTCCAAATTTGCTATGGTGACTTTTCCGACTGTCCTCTATGAGTGTGCCAAATTTCACAACTTTTTACCATACGGTTCTATGGGCTGCCATAGACTTCGTGGCGGAAGAAGAAGAAGATGAATAATAATAATAAGAACGGGAACGGTTTCAATAGGTGCCTTCGCACCTTCGGTGCTTGGCCCCTAATAATAATAATAAGAACGGGAACGGTTTCAATAGGTGCCTTCGCACCTTCGGTGCTTGGCCCCTAAATATAGCTGCAAGCAGCAATACCGGGGCCAAGCGCAAAGAAGAAGACATGACATGCCAAAATGGCTGGCAGTGTCAGATCAACTGCGGCAATGAGCAATTAATCACATTTTAAGATAATTTTAGGCAAAAGGCTTAAAAATGCTTTGTAGTCTGAGAGTGTCAGACCAACTGCAACAATGAACAATTATACAGTTTAAGAAGATTAGGCAAAATGGCTGAAATATCATATATAGAGTCACTGATAATATAAGTTAATGGTTTATCACTTTTGACCAATAGGTGGCACAGTTACGAAATGTATGTGGTGTGGTCAGAATAAGGGAACAATGACACATGCAAAGTTTGATGCCAATATGTCAAAGCATTGCAGAGATACAGCCTCAAGAGTCATTTTGGCATCATGCCTCAACTTCGTCGCTGCGGTTTACAAAAACGGTTTCATCTATTGATGCAAAATCCTAACTTTTTGTTGACACAGTCTGAAGATGATACGATTTGATTTTGGTAGAAATTGGACAAACGGTCTAGGATGAGTTTGAAAAAGTTGGTTTTGATCAAATAAGATATTGAGGACAGTATGTTTGACCAAATATGGTAAAATTAGTATCTATATTCTCGGCATAAGCCAATAAATGTATTATGACCAGTTTCATTAAACTAGGCTAATTTAATCAAAAGTTATTAGCATTTTTGAAAATTTTGTTATAACCTTTGACCACAAGGTGGCACTGCCCCAAAACTTTTTGAGTACCTTCAAAGCATGGTGCGGAAGACATACCACATTTCATAACGATAGACTAATGCGTTTGTATTTTAGCACATAATTCAAAATGGCCGACAGCCAAAATGGCCGATATGGTAAAATTGAATATCAGACGACTCGGCATGCCGTCCTGAATCTAACGAGACAACTTTTTATGATTTTTGGACAAACGGTTTAAAAAAAATTATAAAAGCAAAAATATCCATTCTTTGTATCTCCGGACCAGTAGGTGGCACTGCGCCGAAACGCAGCATGTTGCCTCAGGTCATGCTTGTGATGACATGTACCAAGATTGGTTTGAATACGATAAAGCATTGCGGAGATATTGCCTTATGAGTGTTTTTGCAACCGCTACGCAAAATTTGTGTGCGCGTTTATCAAAAACAATTAGACAAATCAACTTGATTTGCAAGATTTTTTGTCAGCATGGTCTGAAGATGATATGGTTCAATTTCTGTGCAAATCGGACAAACCGTCTAGGACGAGTTCGCAAAAGTAGGTTTTTTGGAAAATTAAAATGGCGGGGAAATTATCATGACCGAAAATGACGTCATAGGGTGCAATTGAATAAGTATGAGCCAATGAATGTATTATGACCAGTTTCATTAAAACTAAGCTAATTTAATCAAAAGTTATTAGCATTTTTGTAAATTTTTGTTATAACCTTTGACCACAAGGTTGCACTGCCCCAACACTTTTTGAGTATCTTCAAAGCATGGTGCGGAAGACCACATACCAAGTTTCATAACGATAGACTAATGAGTTTGTAAAATATAGCATTTTAGCACATAATTCAAAATGGCCGAGAGCCAAAATGGCCGATATGGTAAAATTGAATATCAAACGGCACGGCATGCCGTCCTGAATCTAAACCAGACTACTTTTATGATTTTTGGACAAACGGTTCAAAAGTTATAAGCAAAAATAGCCATTTTTTTGTATCTCCGGACCAGTAGGTGGCGCTGGGCCGAAACGCTGCATATTGCCTCAGGTCATGCTTGTGATGACACGTACCAAGATTGGTTTGAATACGATAAAGCGTTTCGGAGATATAGCCTTAAGTGGGTTTTTGCAAACTCTACGTAAAATTTGTGTGCGCGTTAATCAAAAACAATTTGACGAATCAACTTGATTTGCAAGATTTTTTGTCAGCATGGTCTGAAGATAATCTGGTTTAATTTTCGTACAAATCGGATGAACCGTCTAGGACGAGTTTGCAAAAGTAGGTTTTTCGGAAAATTCAAAATGGCGGGAAAATTATTATGACGGAAATGACGTCATAGGGTGCAATCGAATCGTCTTAAGCCAAGGAATCAGAGGAAAAAAGAATTTTGTTTCTAGCCCTTATGGTTCAAAAGTTATTAGCATAAACATGAGTCAAATTTTGGACTGATGGTGGCGCTAGAGGGATTGAGTTTGAGACTCCAAATTTGCTACGGTGACATTTCAGATTGTCCTCTATTAGTGTGCCAAATTTCAAAACTTTTTACCATACGGTTCTATGGGCTGCCATAGACTTCGTGGCGGAAGAAGAAGAAGAAGAAGAAGATGAATAATAATAATAAGAACGGGAACGGTTTCAATAGGTGCCTTCGCACCTTCGGTGCTTGGCCCCTAATAATAAGAACGGGAACGGTTTCAATAGGTGCCTTCGCACCTTCGGTGCTTGGCCCCTAATAATAAGAACGGGAACGGTTTCAATAGGTGCCTTCGCACCTTCGGTGCTTGGCCCCTAATAAGAACGGGAACGGTTTCAATAGGTGCCTTCGCACCTTCGGTGCTTGGCCCCTAATAATAATAAGAACGGGAACGGTTTCAATAGGTGCCTTCGCACCTTCGGTGCTTGGCCCCTAAATATAGCTTCAAGCAGCAATACCGGGGCCAAGCGCAAAGAAGAAGACAAGACATGCCAAAAATGCTGGCAATGTCAGATCAACGGCAGCAATGAGCAATTAAAGACCTATTAAGGTGATTTTAGGCAAAATAGCTGTAAAATGATAAATACAGTAATAATGATTTAATGATTTATCACTTTCAACCAATAGGTGGCACAGTTACGAAATTGATGTGGTGTGGTCAGAATAAGGGAACAATGACACATGCAAAGATTGGTGTCAATATATCAAAGCAGAGTGTCAATAAAGTGTCAATATGTCATTGCAGAGATATAGCCTCAAGAGGCCTTTTCATTATAAGTATGGACCACATGGCGGTGCTGTTTTGAAACCGTTTAAGCAGCTTAAAGGCATGGTGCTGATGGCCAATTTCAAGTTTCGTAATGATACACCAATTCATTTGAGAAGCATAGCATTTTATATCATAAAACTGCATTGTAGTCAATGGGAATTTCATGTTTTGTTCTATTATAGCGCCACCAAGTGGCACAATCCTATCATTTTTTTTATGTGTCCTTGGAGTGAGCCCATACATGTCTGTGTCAATTTTGGTGAAAATATCTTGTTTAGTTTTGGAGTTATATACATCTATATGAAAAAACACATGAAAAATGACTGACACCTGACTTTGATTGGATTTTACACCCCCTTACTATCAATATTTTGACATTTGGGCATTTTCGTATAGCTATCGACCTATGTTTTCGAACTTCTGATGCTGGTTTCGTCTCGATCGGACTAGCGGTTTCGAAGATATCAGCTAATGTTTTAAAAGTGCTAAATTACTACGCTGCACAAATAGTACGCCGAAACCTGGCAAGTCTGGTATCATTTGACTCGGCGAGGATTCAGGAGACAAAAAAAGTTACTCTCATGAAAATAAGTCAATCTCACCTAAAGTTATAAGCATTTGAAAAAAAAAATTCTCCACTAGGTGGCGCTGTTTCGAAACTTCTTGGGCTCATTCAGGGCACCGTGTTGATGACCCAAACCGAGTTTCGTAACAATCCGTTCATGTGTTCATAAAATACAGCATTTTAGCACATAATTCAAAATGGCCGACAGCCAAAATGGCCGATATGGTAAAATTGAATATCAGACGACTCGGCATGCCGTCCTGAATGTAACGAGACCACTTTTATGATTTTTGGACAAACAGTTCAGAAGTTATAAGCAAAAATAGCAATTGTTCGTATCTCCGGACCAGTAGGTGGCGCTGCGCCGAAACGCTGTACGTTGCCTCAAGTCATGCTTGTGATGAGATGTACCAAGTTTGGTTTGAATACGATAAAGCGTTGCGGAGATATTGCCTTAAGTGTGTTTTTGCAACCGCTACGTAAAATTTGTTTGCGCGTTTATCGCAAATAATTTGACAAATCAACTTGATTTGCAAGATTTTTTGTCAGCATTGTCTGAAGATGATCTGGTTCAATTTTCGTGCAAATCGGATGAACCGTCTAGGACGAGTTCGTAAAAGTAGGTTTTTCGGAAAATTAAAAATGGCGGGAAAGTTTTTATGACGGAAAATGATGTCATATGGTGCAATCGAATCGTCTTGATCCAAGGAATCAGAGGAAAAAGAATTTTGTTTCTAGCCCTTATGGTTCAAAAGTTATTAGCATAAACATGAGTCAAATTTTGGACTGATGGTGGCGCTAGAGGGATTGAGTTAGAGACTCCAAATTTGCTACGGTGACTTTTCCGACTGTCCTCTATGAGTGTGCCAAATTTCACAACTTTTTACCATACGGTTCTATGGGCTGCCATAGACTTCGTGGCGGAAGAAGAAGAAGAAGAAGAAGAAGAAGAAGAAGAAGAAGAAGAAGAAGAAGAAGAAGAAGAAGATGAAATATAGCTGCAAGCAGCAATACCGGGGCCAAGCGCAAAGAAGAAGACAAGACATGCCAAAAATGCTGGCAATGTCAGATCAACGGCAGCAATGAGCAATTAAAGACCTAATAAGGTGATTTTAGGCAAAATAGCTGTAAAATGATAAATACAGTCAATAATAATGATTTAATTATTTATCACTTTCAACCAATAGGTGGCACAGTTACGAAATTGATGTGGTGTGGTCAGAATAAGGGAACAATGACACATGCAAAGATTGGTGTCAATATATCAAAGCAGACTGTCAATATAGTGTCAATATGTCATTGCAGAGATATAGCCTCAAGAGGCCTTTTCATTATAAGTATGGACCACATGGCGGTGCTGTTTTGAAACCGTTTAAGCAGCTTAAAGGCATGGTGCTGATGGCCAATTTCAAGTTTCGTAATGATACACCAATTCATTTGTGAAGCATAGCATTTTATATCATAAAACTGCATTGTAGTCAATGGGAATTTCATGTTTTGTTCTATTATAGCGCCACCAAGTGGCCCAATCCTATCATTTTTTTTATGTGTCCTCGGAGTGAGCCCATACATGTCTGTGTCAATTTTGGTGAAAATATCTCATTTCGTTTTGGAGTTATAGACATTTATATGATAAAACACATGAAAAATGACTGACACCTGACTTTGATTGGATTTTACACCCCCTTACTATCAATATTTTGACATTTGGCATTAGCGTATAGCTATCGACCTATGTTTTCGAACTTCTGATGCTGGTTTCGTCTCGATCGGACTAGCGGTTTCGAAGATATCAGCTAATGTTTTTAAAGTGCTAAATTACTACGCTGCACAAATAGTACGCCGAAACCTGGCAAGTCTGGTATCGTTGGACTCGGCTAGGATTCAGGAGACAAAAAAAGTTACTCTCATGAAAATAAGTCAATCTCACCTAAAGTTATAAGCATTTGAAAAAAAAAATTCTCCACTAGGTGGCGCTGTTTCGAAACTTCTTGGGCTCATTCAGGGCACCGTGTTGATGACCCAAACCGAGTTTCGTAACAATCCGTTCATGTGTTCATAAAATACAGCATTTTAGCACATAATTCAAAATGGCCGACAGCCAAAATGGCCGATATGGTAAAATTGAATATCAGACGACTCGGCATACCGTCCTGAATGTAACGAGACCACTTTTATGATTTTTGGACAAACAGTTCAGAAGTTATAAGCAAAAACAGCCATTTTTCGTATCTCCGGACCAGTAGGTGGCGCTGCGCCGAAACGCTGTATGTTGCCTCAAGTCATGCTTGTGATGAAATGTACCAAGTTTGGTTTTAAATACGATAAAGCGTAAAAAATGGCGGGAAAATTTTTATGACGGAAAATGACGTCATAGAATGCAATCGAATCGTCTTGAGCCAAGGAATCAGAGGAAAAAAGAATTTTGTTTCTAGTCCTTATGGTTCAAAAGTTATTAGCATAAACATGAGTCAAATTTTGGACTGATGGTGGCGCTAGAGGGATTGAGTTAGAGACTCCAAATTTGCTATGGTGACTTTTCAGACTGTCCTCTATGAGTGTGCCAAATTTCACAACTTTTTACCATACGGTTCTATGGGCTGCCATAGACTTCGTTGCGGAAGAAGAAGAAGAAGAAGAAGAAGAAGAAGAAGAAGAAGAAGAAGAAGAAGAAGAAGAAGAAGAAGAAATATAGCTGCAAGCAGCAATACCGGGGCCAAGCGCAAAGAAGAAGACAAGACATGCCAAAAATGCTGGCAATGTCAGATCAACGGCAGCAATGAGCAATTAAAGACCTATTAAGGTGATTTTAGGCAAAATAGCTGTAAAATGATAAATACAGTCAATAATAATGATTTAATGATTTATCACTTTCAACCAATAGGTGGCACAGTTACGAAATTGATGTGGTGTGGTCAGAATAAGGGAACAATGACACATGCAAAGATTGGTGTCAATATATCAAAGCAGACTGTCAATATAGTGTCAATATGTCATTGCAGAGATATAGCCTCAAGAGGCCTTTTCATTATAAGTATGGACCACATGGCGGTGCTGTTTTGAAACCGTTTAAGCAGCTTAAAGGCATGGTGCTGATGGCCAATTTCAAGTTTCGTAATGATACACCAATTCATTTGTGAAGCATAGCATTTTATATCATAAAACTGCATTGTAGTCAATGGGAATTTCATGTTTTGTTCTATTATAGCGCCACCAAGTGGCCCAATCCTATCATTTTTTTTATGTGTCCTCGGAGTGAGCCCATACATGTCTGTGTCAATTTTGGTGAAAATATCTCATTTCGTTTTGGAGTTATAGACATTTATATGATAAAACACATGAAAAATGACTGACACCTGACTTTGATTGGATTTTACACCCCCTTACTATCAATATTTTGACATTTGGCATTAGCGTATAGCTATCGACCTATGTTTTCGAACTTCTGATGCTGGTTTCGTCTCGATCGGACTAGCGGTTTCGAAGATATCAGCTAATGTTTTTAAAGTGCTAAATTACTACGCTGCACAAATAGTACGCCGAAACCTGGCAAGTCTGGTATCGTTGGACTCGGCTAGGATTCAGGAGACAAAAAAAGTTACTCTCATGAAAATAAGTCAATCTCACCTAAAGTTATAAGCATTTGAAAAAAAAAAATTCTCCACTAGGTGGCGCTGTTTCGAAACTTCTTGGGCTCATTCAGGGCACCGTGTTGATGACCCAAACCGAGTTTCGTAACAATCCGTTCATGTGTTCATAAAATACAGCATTTTAGCACATAATTCAAAATGGCCGACAGCCAAAATGGCCGATATGGTAAAATTGAATATCAGACGACTCGGCATACCGTCCTGAATGTAACGAGACCACTTTTATGATTTTTGGACAAACAGTTCAGAAGTTATAAGCAAAAACAGCCATTTTTCGTATCTCCGGACCAGTAGGTGGCGCTGCGCCGAAACGCTGTATGTTGCCTCAAGTCATGCTTGTGATGAAATGTACCAAGTTTGGTTTTAAATACGATAAAGCGTAAAAAATGGCGGGAAAATTTTTATGACGGAAAATGACGTCATAGAATGCAATCGAATCGTCTTGAGCCAAGGAATCAGAGGAAAAAAGAATTTTGTTTCTAGTCCTTATGGTTCAAAAGTTATTAGCATAAACATGAGTCAAATTTTGGACTGATGGTGGCGCTAGAGGGATTGAGTTAGAGACTCCAAATTTGCTATGGTGACTTTTCAGACTGTCCTCTATGAGTGTGCCAAATTTCACAACTTTTTACCATACGGTTCTATGGGCTGCCATAGACTTCGTTGCGGAAGAAGAAGAAGAAGAAGAAGAAGAAGAAGAAGAAGAAGAAGAAGAAATATAGCTGCAAGCAGCAATACCGGGGCCAAGCGCAAAGAAGAAGACAAGACATGCCAAAAATGCTGGCAATGTCAGATCAACGGCAGCAATGAGCAATTAAAGACCTATTAAGGTGATTTTAGGCAAAATAGCTGTAAAATGATAAATACAGTCAATAATAATGATTTAATGATTTATCACTTTCAACCAATAGGTGGCACAGTTACGAAATTGATGTGGTGTGGTCAGAATAAGGGAACAATGACACATGCAAAGATTGGTGTCAATATATCAAAGCAGACTGTCAATATAGTGTCAATATGTCATTGCAGAGATATAGCCTCAAGAGGCCTTTTCATTATAAGTATGGACCACATGGCGGTGCTGTTTTGAAACCGTTTAAGCAGCTTAAAGGCATGGTGCTGATGGCCAATTTCAAGTTTCGTAATGATACACCAATTCATTTGTGAAGCATAGCATTTTATATCATAAAACTGCATTGTAGTCAATGGGAATTTCATGTTTTGTTCTATTATAGCGCCACCAAGTGGCACAATCCTATCATTTTTTTTATGTGTCCTCGGAGTGAGCCCATACATGTCTGTGTCAATTTTGGTGAAAATATCTCATTTCGTTTTGGAGTTATAGACATTTATATGATAAAACACATGAAAAATGACTGACACCTGACTTTGATTGGATTTTACACCCCCTTACTATCAATATTTTGACATTTGGCATTAGCGTATAGCTATCGACCTATGTTTTCGAACTTCTGATGCTGGTTTCGTCTCGATCGGACTAGCGGTTTCGAAGATATCAGCTAATGTTTTTAAAGTGCTAAATTACTACGCTGCACAAATAGTACGCCGAAACCTGGCAAGTCTGGTATCGTTGGACTCGGCTAGGATTCAGGAGACAAAAAAAGTTACTCTCATGAAAATAAGTCAATCTCACCTAAAGTTATAAGCATTTGAAAAAAAAAAATTCTCCACTAGGTGGCGCTGTTTCGAAACTTCTTGGGCTCATTCAGGGCACCGTGTTGATGACCCAAACCGAGTTTCGTAACAATCCGTTCATGTGTTCATAAAATACAGCATTTTAGCACATAATTCAAAATGGCCGACAGCCAAAATGGCCGATATGGTAAAATTGAATATCAGACGACTCGGCATACCGTCCTGAATGTAACGAGACCACTTTTATGATTTTTGGACAAACAGTTCAGAAGTTATAAGCAAAAACAGCCATTTTTCGTATCTCCGGACCAGTAGGTGGCGCTGCGCCGAAACGCTGTATGTTGCCTCAAGTCATGCTTGTGATGAAATGTACCAAGTTTGGTTTTAAATACGATAAAGCGTAAAAAATGGCGGGAAAATTTTTATGACGGAAAATGACGTCATAGAATGCAATCGAATCGTCTTGAGCCAAGGAATCAGAGGAAAAAAGAATTTTGTTTCTAGTCCTTATGGTTCAAAAGTTATTAGCATAAACATGAGTCAAATTTTGGACTGATGGTGGCGCTAGAGGGATTGAGTTAGAGACTCCAAATTTGCTATGGTGACTTTTCAGACTGTCCTCTATGAGTGTGCCAAATTTCACAACTTTTTACCATACGGTTCTATGGGCTGCCATAGACTTCGTTGCGGAAGAAGAAGAAGAAGAAGAAGAAGAAGAAGAAGAAGAAGAAGAAGAAGAAGAAGAAGAAGAAGAAGAAGAAGAAGAAGATGAATAATAATAATAAGAACGGGAACGGTTTCAATAGGTGCCTTCGCACCTTCGGTGCTTGGCCCCTAATAATAGGAACGGGAACGGTTTCAATAGGTGCCTTCGCACCTTCGGTGCTTGGCCCCTAAATATAGCTGCAAGCAGCAATACCGGGGCCAAGCGCAAAGAAGAAGACAAGACATGCCAAAATGGCTGGCAGTGTCAGTTCAACTGGAGCAATGAGCAATTAATCACGTTTTAAGATGATTTTAGGCAAAAGGCTGAAAAATGCATTGTAGTCTGACAGTGTCAGACCAACTGCAACAATGAACAATTATACAGTTTAAGAAGATTAGGCAAAATGGCTGAAATATCATATATAGAGTCACTGATAATATAAGTTAATGGTTTATCACTTTTGACCAATAGGTGGCACAGTTACGAAATTGATGTGGTGTGGTCAGAATAAGGCAACAATGACACATGCAAAGTTTGATGCCAATATGTCAAAGCATTGCAGAGATACAGCCTCAAGAGTCATTTTGGCATCATGGCTCAACTTCGTCGCTGCGGTTTACAAAAACGGTTTCATCTATTGATACAAAATCCCTAACTTTTTGTTGACACAGTCTGAAGATGATACGATTCGATTTTGGTGGAAATTGGACAAACGGTCTAGGAAGAGTTTGAAAAAGTAGGTTTTGATCAAATAAGAACATTGAGGACAGGATGTTTGACCAAATATGGCAAAATTAGTATCTATGTTCTCGGCATGAGCCAATAAATGTATTATGACCAGTTTCATTAAACTAGGCTAATTTAATCAAAAGTTATTAGTAGGGATGCACCGAATCCAGATTTTTGGGGTTCGGCCGAATACCGAATCCCCTGGTTAAGATTCGGCCGAATCCGAAACCGAATACCGAATCCTACTCTCATCCGCAGTCCATTATCACAGTAAACACATTAATGAAGTTAACAACGTCCACAGCAGTGTAGAGATGCTATTGACCATTAACTGTTTTGGTCAAGTTTACTAATGTAAACATTGTCGTGTATGTTGCTATGTTCTTCTCGACGCTATTTCATGATGGTTTATAGAAAAATTACCCCGAGTCGTCCTCTGTCGTTTCAAAGAACAACCCAACGGAGAGCGCAGGAGGCGCGCGCTAGGGTTGTGCCACCATCGTGATGCCACACTCCCGTTGTGAGTCTGTTGTGTGCGACACACACTAATCCTCTTCTATAGTAGGCTATTAGTTAAACTAAAAACTTAGCAGGGATTGCTCTGTAAATTAAATTGAGAATGTAACTAATACATATATGCTATTTTAAATACTGTAGTCTATGTCAGATATATAGCCTACATTTTGAAATCATTTGAGGCTGAAACATCCATAAGCATGCGTGTTTATTTTAGCACTTACGTCAGTGAAACAACAGAGCCTATAAAACAAAAACGATTTTCAGTAAATAATGGTAACCTCAAGAATATATGAAAATTAAATATTAGTTAAAAAATATTTGATTCATACTATTTCCCCGCAAAGATGCGTCATATAGCGCTCTGCGCTTTGAGAGGAATGGGACACTGAATAGACACCTTCTTGAATATCTTCGTCTTCATATGTTCTACTGATGTTGCAAAGCAACACTTGTTGTAAAAGGTCTGAAGAGCGGATTTTATTTTCCACAGGGTCAAGACATTTAGGCAATGTTTGATTATTCACTGCCAGAGAAAACGAAACTAAAATCACCGGTGTGTGTGAAATGCGCTATTCAAATAAACCAAACTTGACGCGGCTTACCAAGTTTAATAATAAAAAAAATAAAAATACAAATTCTGTTCTTTTCTGTGCTACATTAACTGAGACTTGTTACAGCACTTGCATATTGTTGATATTGTTGCCCTTAGACTACTCTAGCTGCTTCTACTGCCCTCATTTGTAAGTCGCTTTGGATAAAAGCATCTGCTAAATGACTAAATGTAAATCTAAGAACAAACTGTGTTAAATAAAATTTGAAGTAAAAAGGTATTCGTGTTACAGTGTTTTTTATACTTTCCCACAGTAAACGATGTGAATAGTTATAATAGACTTAAGTATAAGCAAACGAAAGGAAGTAACGTTTATAATCCCCTGTTTTTGTTTTTGCAACCGCTACGTAAAATTTGTTTGCACGTTTATCGAAAACGATTTGATGAATCAAGTTGATTTGTAAGATTTTTTGTCAGCATTGTCTGCAGATGATCTGGTTAAATTTTCGTGCAAATCGGATGAACCGTCTAGGATGAGTTCGCAAAAGTAGGTTTTTCAGTTAATTAAAAATGGCAGGAAAATTATTATGACGTAAAATGAATGTATTCAAATTGTCTTGAGCCAAGGAATCAGAGGAAAAAAAGAATTTTGTTTCTAGCCCTTACGGTTCAAAAGTTATTAACATAAACATGAGTTCAATTTTGGACTGATGGTGGCGCTAGAGGGATTGAGTTAACGACTCCAAATTTGCTATGGTGACATTTCAGACTGTCCTCTATGAGTGTGCCAAATTTCACGACTTTTTACCATACGGTTCTATGGGCTGCCATAGACTTTGTGGCGGAAGAAGAAGAAGAAGATGAATAATAATATTAATAGAAACGGGAACGGTTTCAATAGGTGCCTTCGCACCTTCGGTGCTTGGCCCCTAATAAGAACGGGTACGGTTTCAATAGGTGCCTTCGCACATTCGGTGCTTGGCCCCTAAATATAGCTGCAAGCAGCAATACCGGGGCCAAGAGCAAAGAAGAAGACAAGACATGCCAAAATGGCTGGCCGTGTCAGATCAAGTGCAGCAATGAGCAATTAATCACATTTTAAGATGATTTTAGGCAAAAGGCTGAAAAATGCATTGTAGTCTGAGAGTGTCAGACCAACTGCAACAATGAACAATTATACAGTTTAAGAAGATTAGGCAAAATGGCTGAAATATCATTTATAGAGTCACTAATAATATAATATAATGGTTTATCACTTTTGACCAATAGGGGGCACAGTTACGAAATTGATGTGGTGTGGTCAGAATAAGGGAACAATGACACATGCAAAGTTTGATGCCAACATGTCAAAGCATTGAAGAGATACAGCCTCAAGAGTCATTTTGGCATCATGGCTCAACTTCGTCACTGCAGTTTACAAAAACTGTTTCATCTGTCGACGCAAAATCCCTAACATTTTGTCGGCACAGTCTGAAGATTTTCTGATTTCCACCAAAATGAAATCATATCAACGGTCTAGGACGAGTTAAAAAAAAGTAGGTTTTTAGCAAATAACAAGATGGAAGACAAGAAGGTTTGACAAATATGGCAAAATGGGTATCCATCTTCTCGCACTGAGCCAAGGAATGTATTATGACCAGTTTCATTAAACTAGGCTAATTTAATCAAAAGTTATTAGCATTTTTGTAATGTTGTCATCAATTTTGACCACAAGGTGGCGCTGCCCCGAAACTTTTTGAATACCTTCAAGGCATGGTGCCGAAGACACACACTGAGTTTCGTAACGATACACTAATGCATTCGTAAAAGGTAGCATTTTTTGACAAAATTCAAAATGGCCGACAGCCAAAATGGCCGATATGGTAAAATTGGATATCAGACGACTCAACATGCCGTCTTGAATCTAACGAGACCACTTTTATGATTTTTGGACAAACGGTTCAAAAGTTATAAGCAAAAACAGCCATTTTTTGTATCTCCGGACCAGTAGGTGGCGCTACGCCGAAACACTGCATGTTGCCTCAAGTCATGCTTGTGATGACATGTACAAAGTTTGGTTTGAACACGATAAAGCGTTGCGGAGATATAGCCTTAAATGTGTTTTTGCAACCGCTGCTTTAAAATTTGTTTGCACGTTTATCGAAAACGATTTGATGAATCAACTTGATTTGTAAGATTTTTTGTCAGCATCGTCTGAAGATGATCTGGTTAAATTTTCATGCAAATTGGACGAACCGTCTAGGACGAGTTCGCAAAAGTAGGTTTTTAGCAAATAACAAGATGGAAGACAAGAAAGTTTGCCAAATATGGCAAAAATGGTATCTATGTGCTCGGCATGCGCCAATGACTGTATTATGACCAGTTTCAATAAACTAGGTTAATTTAATCAAAAGTTATTAGCATTTTTGTCAAGTTTGTAATAACTTTTGACCACAAGGTGGCACTGCCCCAAAACTTTTTGAGTACCTTCAAGGCATGGCGTGGAAGTCACAAACCGAGTTTAGTAACAATACACTAATGCATTTGTAAAATATAGCATTTTGTGACAAAATTCAAAATGGCCGACAGCCAAAATGGCTGATATGGTAAAATTGAATATCAGACAACTCAACATGCCGTCTTGAATCTAACGAAACCATTTTTATCATTTTTGGACAAACTGTTCAGAAGTTATAAGCAAAAACAGCCATTTTTTGTATCTCCGGACAAGTAGGTGGCGCTACACCGAAACACTGCATGTTGCCTCAAGTCATGCTTTTGATGATATGTACAAATTTGGTTTGAACACGATAAAGCGTTGCGGAGATATAGCCCTAAGTGTGTTTTTGCAATCACTACATAAAATTTGTTTGCACGTTTATCGAAAACGATTTCATGAATCAACTTGATTTTTAAGAATTTTTGTCAGCCTTTTCTGAAGATGATCTGGTTAAATTTTCGTACAAATCGGATGAACCGTCTAGGACTAGTTTGTAAAAGTAGGTTTTTCGGAATATTCAAAATGGTGGGAAAATTTTAATGACGGAAAATGATGTCATGGAGTGCAATCGAATCGGCTTGAGCCAATGAATCAGAAGAAAAAAGAATTGTGTTTCTAGCCATTATGGTCCAAAAGATATTAGCATAAACATGAGTCAAACTTTGGACTGATGGTGGCGCTAGAGAGATTTATTTAGAGACTCCAAATTTGCTATGGAGACATTTCAGACTGTCTTCTATGAGTGTGCCAAATTTCACAACTTTTTACCATATGGTTCTATGGGCTGCCATAGACTTCGTGGCGGAAGAAGTATAATAATAATAATAAGAACGGGAACAGTTTCAATAGGTGCCTTCGCACCTTCGGTGCTTGGCCACTAAATATAGCTGCAAGCAGCAATACCGGGGCCAAGCGCAAAGAAGAAGACACGACATGCCAAAATGGCTGGCAGAGTCAGATCAACTGGAGCAATGAGCAATTAATCACATTTTAAGATGATTTTAAGCAAAAGGCTGAAAAATGCATTGTAGTCTGAGAGTGTCAGACCAACTGCAACAATGAACAATTATACAGTTTAAGAAGATTAGGCAAAATGGCTGAAATATCATTTATAGAGTCACTAATAATATAATCTAATGGTTTATCACTTTTGACCAATAGGGGGCACAGTTACGAAATTGATGTGGTGTGGTCAGAATAAGGGAACAATGACACATGCAAAGTTTGATGCCAATATGTCAAAGCATTTGCAGAGATACAACCTCAAGAGTCATTTTGGCATCATGCCTCAACTTCGTCGCTGCGGTTTAAAAAACTGTTTCATCTGTCGACGCAAAATCCCTAACATTTTGTCGGCACAGTCTGAAGATGATATGATTTCATTTTGTTGGAAATCAGACAAACCGTCTAGGACGAGTTAAAAAAAGTAGGTTTTAGCAAATAACAAGATGGAAGACAAGAAGGTTTGACAAATATGGCAAAATGGGTATCCATCTTCTCGCACTGAGCCAAGGAATGTATTATGACCAGTTTCATTAAACTAGGCTAATTTAATCAAAAGTTATTAGCATTTTTGTAATGTTGTCATAACTTTTGACCACAAGGTGGCACTGCCCCAAAACTTTTTGAATACCTTCAAGGCATGGTGCCGAAGACAGACACTGAGTTTCATAATGATACACTAACGCATTCGTAAAATGTAGCATTTTTTGACAAAATTAAAAATGGCCGACAGCCAAAATGGCCGATATGGTAAAATTGAATATCAGACGACTCTGCATGCCGTCTTGAATCTAACGAGACCACTTTTATGATTTTTGGACAAATGGTTAAAAAGTTATACGCAAAAAAAACCATTTTTTGTATCTCCGGACCAGTAGGTGGCGCTGCGCTGAAACGCTGCATGTTGCCTCAGGTCATGCTTGTGATGACTTGTACCAAGTTTAGTTTGAATATAATAAAGCATTGCGGAGATATTGGCTTAAGTGTGTTTTTTCAAGCATTACGTAAAATTTGTTTGCGTGTTAATCAAAAACGATTTAACGAATCAACTTGAATTCCATGTTTTTTTGTCAACACTGTCTGGAGATGATCTGGTTAAATTTACGTGTAAATCGGACCAACGGCCTAGGAGGAGTTTGAAAAAGTTGGGTTTCGGTTAATTCAAAATGTCGGGGAAATTGTAATGACGTCATATGGTGTGATCGAATTGTCTTGAGCCAAGGAATTAAAAGAAAAAAAGATTGTGTTTCTAGCCCTTATGGTTCAAAAGTTATTAGCAAAACATTAGTCAAATTTTGGACAGGTGGTGGCGCTAGAGAGATTGATTTAGAGACTCCAAAATTGGTGTGGATACTATTGTTAATGACCTCTATCAGTGTACCAAATTTCATAATTTTCCCGCAAACGGTTCTATGGGCTGCCATAGACTTGCGGCGGAATAATAATAATGCGCTAAATTACCGCGCTGTGCAAACCATACGCCGAAACCTGGCAAGTCTGGTATCGTTGGACTCGGCAAGGATTCAGGAGACAAAATAAGTTAGTCCCATGAAAATAAGTCAACCCCATCCAAAGTTATAAGCGTTTGAAAAAAAAATTATCCACTGGGTGGCGCTGTTTATAAACTTGTCAGGCTGGATAATAACAAAAATGGATAATAACATGGATAATAACAAAAAAACTATACAAACACCTTGAATTAAATACTCGCCTTCTGGACTTGCAAAATTTTGAGCCGCAAAAGATAACTTTGCACATATTTGAAAGTGACCTATTAGATCCTATGACATTACAATTCATCTATATTTAAATTACATCATGGGTGTGGCTTATGGTCATAATGGCACCAGCTGCTGCTGTAAATGTGGCATATTCGAGTGATTTTTTAAATTATCTCCTTTTTAAATGCCTATTGCCTGCCGTGCACAGTTAAGCTGACCGGCTTGGGACCGTCATCGCTGCTCGCAGCTTTAATTATAATTTTTTAAATAATTTTTTTCGACTTCTCAGGCACTTTTGGGGCTCTTACCATGCTCGAAAACTCTTGAAACTTAGCACACACATCGGAATGCGCGACCATCAGGGCCGGGCTGAAGCTGGTACCTGGGCGTGGCAGGGGGGCTCGACAGCGCCCCCTAGATTGCGTTTAGAAATTTGGTCCATATATCAAACACACTTGCACGTAGATGTATGAAACTCGGTACACATATGGAGCTCATCGGGGCGAACAACTTTCGTGCTCATAGTTATGCGTTAGCCCATTTTTGTGAGCTATAATGGGTTGTTCGGAAAACGCATGCTCTGGAATTTAATATACTCCTCCGAGGCCATTGTTTTGATCATTGCCAAACTCGGTCAGCATGAAGTGAACATATTCAGGATGCTAAATTGCGAGCGGATTTTTGATATTTCGAACGGTTTGGCCGTGGCAAAGCAACAAATTTATGGCGAGAAAAGGGAAACAGGAAGTGTGTTATAACTTGTGCAAACATTGACTGATTTGGATGAAACTTCAGCTGTGTGTTTGCTGTAAGACGCCGATCACATGGATATGACTTTTGTGAGTCAAAGTTATAGCGCCACCAACTGGCAGCAGGAAGTGTGTCACTTTCAAAAATTCTTTGAATCACCATCTTATTTTCACCCGATTTACTTCAAACTTCATCAGTATAATGTGAAAACATGACAGATAGAGACGTATGAAATGGATTCCTGAAATTTTAAATACTGTTGCCATGCCAACGTGTCAAAGTTTAATAATCTTTTGGCTGTTTTGAGGCTCTTAGCATGCTTGAAATTGCTTTAAACTGCTTGAAACTCAACACACACATCAGAGATGTCATTCAGTACACATTGGCAAAGCCTCAGAAACGGGCGGGGATGAGGGGCTCTCTAGCGCCACCTTTTGACAAAAGTGGGGGGGTTAGTTTTATGTTCAGTCACCAAACTCGGTACATATATTGCTCTCTTCGAGCCGGACAACTTTCTAATTTACAGTCATTAGCTCCGACCAACAGGAAGTCAGATATTTTGGTTTGAAGGAGAATATTTGTGTAATTCAGGATCTGAGTTTTTACTCCTCATAGGCGATTTATTCAATCTCCACCAAACTCGGTCAACATGAAACAAAGATACAGAAGATGCTAAAATGCGAACGAATATTGGATATCTCAAACGGTGTTGCCATGGCGAGGGATTAAATAAGGACAAAAAAGGGGAACAGAAATTGTCTCATATCTTGTATTCAATTAAATTAAGATTGTATGTTTGGTAATTGAACTTAGATTAATTTAAAATGACTATACTATTTTTCAGATGAATATATTTATTTATTTAAAATATTTCTTTGAATAATCTATTCTATGTCTGTGTGTGCTGCTCTCCCCTCAATGAACACAAGATGGCAGCATTGTATTAGTTTTGAAGCAGGATAAAAAAAAACTTGTTTCTCTCTCTCTCTCTCTTGTTTATGTGATTTATGAGGACACAAATTTGTATAATGACATGGGTATTACACTGGTATTACAACGTGTATGTGTGTGTGTTTAAAAACATACTAAAACAATGTTTTATTCAAATGTAACCAAATAGCTTTAAAATAATCATACTATTTTTCAGATCAATATATTTATTTTATTTAATATATTTCTTCTGAATATTTATTCTCTGTCTGCCCTCCCCTCACTAAAGGGTGGCAGTATTGTGTTATTTTTGAAACCCTTTTTCTCTCTGTGTGTGTGTGTGTGTGTGTGTGTGTGTGTGTGTGTGTGTGTGTGTGTGTGTGTGTGTGTGTGTGTGTGTATGTGTGTATGTGTGTGTGTGTGTGCTTGTTTATATGATTTATTAGGGACACAAATTTGTATAATGACATGGGTATTACACTGTTATTACAACGTAGTGGATATTTCATGTGTCCACATAATAAAAATATCTTTAAAAACATACTAAATAATGTATTATTAAAATGTAACCAAGTAGCTTTAAAAATATACTACAAATTACAATGTAAACATGGTATATATTTAAAATATTTCCTGTGTCCCATAAATGAAATAGCTTTAAGAGGTTTGTGTGTCTGTGTGTGTGTGTGTGGGGGGGGGTTGTGTGGGTGTGTGTGTGTGACTTTCTCTTTTGATTATGATAATTTAACCCTTTTATACATGCTATCTCAAATAACTATCACTTGAAATAAAAATGTTATGTGATGTGTTTGCCAAAATAACGTATGATGCACATTAATGTCATAGGATAAACTATGCACAGTACACAGCACACTGATATAATATAAATGTATTAAAACATAAATTTCACATGATTTTATAAAAGTGGCTATTTATAATAAACTTCCATAAAATGTAGACACGCATCTTACTCTTACCTGACACTGATATTAAAATCATCTTTGCTGTTTCTGTGATTTGGCTCCATTTATTAATTTTGTAATTTATTTTTTATATTGGACCACACATATTGATTTCAAATATATTCAAAATATTTTTTTCAGAGAGTGAAATAAAAAAAACTTTCTCCCACCATTTAGATTTTATTTATTTTTGTTATTAAAATCTTGTGAATCGAGTGAACCTTCCCTCTGTCCTTCCCCTCCCCCTCACTCTCAGGCTCTCAGGTGCGTGTGTGTGTGTGTGTGTGTGTGTGTGTGTGTGTGTAGGTGTCTTTCTCACCCTGTGAGTTTGTGTGTGTGTGTCTTTCTCTCTGGATGATGATAATTTACCCCTTTCGTATCATGGACTATCACAAAAAACTATCACTTTAGTGTGAATAAGTAAAAAAGAACGACAAACACCTTGAATTAAATACTGGCCTTCTGGACTTACCAAATTTTGAGCAGGAAAAGATAACTTTTATCTATTTTATCCTATGACATTAAAATTAATCTACATTTAAATGACATCATGGCTGTGGCTTGTGGTGATAGTGGCACTAGTTGCTGTGGTAAATGTGGCATATTCGAGCAATTCTAAAATATTCTCCTGTTTAAATGCATATTGCCTGCCGTGCACAGTTAAGCTGATGCCACCGGCGTGGCGGTGCCACCGGCTTGGGCCCGTCATCGCTGCTCGCAGCTTTAATTAGGGGTTCAAGCACGAAGTGCTGAAACCCTATTGTAATTGTATTGATTTTTTTAGGGGTTCAAGCACGGAGTGAAAAATCGAGGAGAGGTTATCAAATTATGAGCCAGATTGGCCTATACGTGGCGCTATAGCAACAATTGCCCGAAACTGCTCATAACTCCTAAACCGTATGTTGTAGACTCTTGTGTCTTATATCATTGGAAAGGTGAGTCACTGACAAACAAAATGTTTATCTGCGATTTCATTTCCGCCATGATAGATTTTCCGCCATTTTGAATTTTGTTGAAAAACTACTTTTTTAAACTAGTCCCTAGATTTTCGCCCGATCGGAACCAAACCAGTGCAGAAATGTTCTCTGGAGTCTGAGTATCAATAATCATTGAAAAAAAGTTGAAATTTCGATTCACGGTCGCTAAGGGGCGGAAAACGAATGTTGTGGGAGGAGCCTATTTTACTAAAATGGCTATAACTCAAGAACAAAATGAGATATCTTTACCAAACTTGGTATACATGTGTATGGGCTGAGTCTTTGGTCACGATAAAATAATCGCGACGATTAAACACTTGGTGGCGCTATAACATGAAAAAAACATGAAAATGGCTATAACCACCCGACCACTAGTCCGATTGACTTGAAAATTGGTATGCAGTGTCTTGGTCCAAGGTACCATGCTTGTCTCTGAGGAAATTGGCGTATCTTAAAAAACATGTTTGGCATGTTTGACTCATGGCCCTAGAGGTCTGTAAGAATTTTGAAAGAAATCGGCCACTAGTTGGCGCTAACGAGTTTTACGGCTCTGTAATCACGTGGTGTTGCACAAATCCACGAAATATGCAAATCATTTGATAGATCTCCTCATACCAAACAACTTTTTCTCTAGAACTGTTGCTGTCAATTAATATGTTCATTAAATATTCCCGATTATGTTCAAAACCTACTTTTGCAAACTAGTCCCTGGTTTTTTGCCCGATTGGAACCAAACTAGTCTAGAATAATTCTCTAGACTCTCTAGATCAATAATTATTGAAAAAAAGTTGAACTTTTGCATTTTAATGGCTATAACAGGGTCATTTAGAAAAGAGGTGTGGCAACATACACTCAAAAGCCTATAAATTCTAAGGGAAAACTCAAAACTTCACGAAAATTGTTTTGCATATGTAAGATAACATCTTTAACAAGCATGCGAAGTTTTATGGAAATCGGACCATAGGTGGCGCTATAACTGTTAAAAGCCTTTTAAAACCACGTATTTCCTATTGTAAATTGCCTGTATTGACTGTAAATGGTATTTTCCATCTATTATTTTAGTGTTTAAAATCTTGCTAAATAAAAATGTATGTCTTTTGATGCTTGTATGCTTAAAGGCCTTAAAGGCTTGAATCCCCGCTAAATGCTGCTTGCAGCTTTAATTAGGGGTTCAAGCACGAAGTGCTGAAACCCTATTGTAATTGTATTGATTTTTATTATTATTAGGGGTTCAAGCACGAAGTGCTGAAAACCTATTGTATTTGTGCTGATTTTTATTAGGGGTTCAAGCACGAAGTGCTGAAACCCTATTGTATTTGTGCTGATTTTTATTAGGGGTTCAAGCATGAAATGCTGAAACCCTATTGTAATTGTAAGGATTCGTAAAACGCATCGTGCAGGCCAAACCGTAAGGCCTAGAGACATGAAACCAGGCCAGATGGTAGGCCTCAGTTTGGGGACAACCTATCAGAGTATGACCCCGAATGGCCCATAGGTGGCGCTACAGCAACCAAAAGTTCAAAATTGCTCATAACTCTTAGACTGTTTGTCCCAGGATCAAGTGTCTTATATTGTTGGAATCCTTGGCTCAAGGCAGACAAAATGGCTATCTCCAATTTGGATGTAGGCAGGGAAAATTTTCTGCTATGTTGAATTTTGTCCAAAACCTACTTTTGCAAACTAGTCCCTGGTTTTTCGCCCGATCGGAACCGAACCATTCTAGGACAATTCTCTGGACTCTCTCGATCAATAATTATCAAAAAAAAGTTGAACTTTGGCATTTGGCTGGCTGTAACAGGGTCATTTAGAAAAGGGGCGTGGCAAAATACACTAAAAAGCCTATACATCCCAAGTAAAAACTCAGAACTTCACCAAAATTGATGAGCATATGTGTCAGAACATGGTGAGGAAGCATGCAGAGTTTCATGGAGATCGGACCATAGGTGGCGCTATAACTGGCAAAAAGCCTTCATTCTTATTAGGGGTTCAAGCATGAAATGCTGAAACCCTATTGTAATTGTAAGGATTCGTAAAAAAAACGCATCGTGCAGGCCAAACCGTAAGGCCTAGAGACATGAAACCTGGCCAGATGGTAGGCCTCAGTTTGGGGACAACCTATCAGAGTATGACCCCGAATGGCCCATAGGTGGCGCTACAGCAACCAAAAGTTCAAAATTGCTCATAACTCTTAGACTGTTTGTCCCAGGATCAAGTGTCTTATGTCGTTGGAATCCTTGGCTCAAGGCAGACAAAATGGCTATCTCCGATTTGGATGTAGGCAGGGAAAATTTTCTGCTATGTCGAATTTTGTCCAAAACCTACTTTTGCAAACTAATCCCTGGTTTTTCGCCCGATCGGAACCGAACCAGTCTAGGACAATTCTCTGGACTCTCTCAATCAATAATTATCAAAAAAAAGTTGAACTTTGGCATTTGGGTGGCTGTAACAGGGTCATTTAGAAAAGGGGCGTGGCAAAATACACTAAAAAGCCTATACATCCCAAATGAAAACTCAGAACTTAACCAAAATTGATGAGCATATGTGTCAGAACATGGTGAGGAAGCATGCAGAGTTTCATGGAGATCGGACCATAGGTGGCGCTATAACTGGCAAAAAGCCTTCATTCTTATTAGGGGTTCAAGCATGAAATGCTGAAACCCTATTGTAATTGTAAGGATTCGTAAAAAAAAACGCATCGTGCAGGCCAAACCGTAAGGCCTAGAGACATGAAACCTGGCCAGATGGTAGGCCTCAGTTTGGGGACAACCTATCAGAGTATGACCCCGAATGGCCCATAAGTGGCGCTACAGCAACCAAAAGTTCAAAATTGCTCATTACCCTTAGACTGTTTGTCCCAGGATCAAGTGTCTTATGTCGTTGGAATCCTTGGCTCAAGGCAGACAAAATGGCTATCTCCGATTTGGATGTAGGCAGGGAAAATTTTCTGCTATGTCGAATTTTGTCCAAAACCTACTTTTGCAAACTAGTCCCTGGTTTTTCGCCCGATCGGAACCGAACCAGTCTAGGACAATTCTCTGGACTCTCTCGATCAATAATTATCAAAAAAAGTTGAACTTTGGCATTTGGGTGGCTGTAACAGGGTCATTTAGAAAAGGGGCGTGGCAAAATACACTAAAAAGCCTATACATCCCAAATGAAAACTCAGAACTTCACCAAAATTGATGAGCATATGTGTCAGAACATGGTGAGGAAGCATGCAGAGTTTCATGGAGATCGGACCATAGGTGGCGCTATAACTGGCAAAAAGCCTTCATTCTTATTAGGGGTTCAAGTATGAAATGCTGAAACCCTATTGTAATTGTAAGGATTCGTAAAACGCATCGTGCAGGCCAAACCGTAAGGCCTAGAGACATGAAACCTGGCCAGATGGTAGGCCTCAGTTTGGGGACAACCTATCAGAGTATGACCCCGAATGGCCCATAGGTGGCGCTACAGCAACCAAAAGTTCAAAATTGCTCATAACTCTTAGAATGTTTGTCCCAGGATCAAGTGTCTTATGTCGTTGGAATCCTTGGCTCAAGGCAGACAAAATGGCTATCTCCGATTTGGATGTAGGCAGGGGAAATTTTCTGCTATGTCGAATTTTGTCCAAAACCTACTTTTGCAAACTAGTCCCTGGTTTTTCGCCCGATCGGAACCGAACCAGTCTAGGACAATTCTCTGGACTCTCTCGATCAATAATTATCAAAAAAAGTTGAACTTTGGCAATTGGGTGGCTGTAACAGGGTCATTTAGAAAAGGGGCGTGGCAAAATACACTAAAAAGCCTATACATCCCAAATGAAAACTCAGAACTTCACCAAAATTGATGAGCATATGTGTCAGAACATGGTGAGGAAGCATGCATAGTTTCATGGAGATCGGACCATAGGTGGCGCTATAACTGGCAAAAAGCCTTCATTCTTATTAGGGGTTCAAGCATGAAATGCTGAAACCCTATTGTAATTGTAAGGATTCGTAAAACGCATCGTGCAGGCCAAACCGTAAGGCCTAGAGACATGAAACCTGACCAGATGGTAGGCCTCAGTTTGGGGACAACCTATCAGAGTATGACCCCGAATGGCCCATAGGTGGCGCTACAGCAACCAAAAGTTCAAAATTGCTCATAACTCTTAGACTGTTTGTCCCAGGATCAAGTGTCTTATGTCGTTGGAATCCTTGGCTCAAGGCAGACAAAATGGCTATCTCCGATTTGGATGTAGGCAGGGAAAATTTTCTGCTATGTCGAATTTTGTCCAAAACCTACTTTTGCGAACTAGTCCCTGGTTTTTCGCCCGATCGGAACCGAACCAGTCTAGGACAATTCTCTGGACTCTCTCGATCAATAATTATCAAAAAAAAGTTGAACTTTGGCATTTGGGTGGCTGTAACAGGGTCATTTAGAAAAGGGGCGTGGCAAAATACACTAAAAAGCCTATACATCCCAAATAAAAACTCAGAACTTCACCAAAATTGATGAGCATATGTGTCAGAACATGGTGAGGAAGCATGCAGAGTTTCATGGAGATCGGACCATAGGTGGCGCTATAACTGGCAAAAAGCCTTCATTCTTATTAGGGGTTCAAGCATGAAATGCTGAAACCCTATTGTAATTGTAAGGATTCGTAAAAAAAACGCATCGTGCAGGCCAAACCGTAAGGCCTAGAGACATGAAACCGGGCCAGATGGTAGGCCTCAGTTTGGGGACAACCTATCAGAGTATGACCCCGAATGGCCCATAGGTGGCGCTACAGCAACCAAAAGTTCAAAATTGCTCATAACTCTTAGACTGTTTGTCCCAGGATCAAGTGTCTTATGTCGTTGGAATCCTTGGCTCAAGGCAGACAAAATGGCTATCTCCGATTTGGATGTAGGCAGGGAAAATTTTCTGCTATGTCGAATTTTGTCCAAAACCTACTTTTGCAAACTAGTCCCTGGTTTTTCGCCCGATCGGAACCGAACCAGTCTAGGACAATTCTCTGGACTCTCTCGATCAATAATTATCAAAAAAAAGTTGAACTTTGGCATTTGGGTGGCTGTAACAGGGTCATTTAGAAAAGGGGCGTGGCAAAATACACTAAAAAGCCTATACATCCCAAATGAAAACTCAGAACTTCACCAAAATTGATGAGCATATGTGTCAGAACATGGTGAGGAAGCATGCAGAGTTTCATGGAGATCGGACCATAGGTGGCGCTATAACTGGCAAAAAGCCTTCATTCTTATTAGGGGTTCAAGCATGAAATGCTGAAACCCTATTGTAATTGTAAGGATTCGTAAAAAAAACGCATCGTGCAGGCCAAACCGTAAGGCCTAGAGACATGAAACCTGGCCAGATGGTAGGCCTCAGTTTGGGGACAACCTATCAGAGTATGACCCCGAATGGCCCATAGGTGGCGCTACAGCAACCAAAAGTTCAAAATTGCTCATAACTCTTAGACTGTTTGTCCCACGATCAAGTGTCTTATGTCGTTGGAATTCTTGGCTCAAGGCAGACAAAAGGGCTATCTCCGATTTGGATGTAGGCAGGGAAAATTTTCTGCTATGTCGAATTTTGTCCAAAACCTACTTTTGCAAACTAGTCCCTGGTTTTTCGCCCGATCGGAACCGAACCAGTCTAGGACAATTCTCTGGACTCTCTCGATCAATAATTATCACAAAAAAAAGTTGAACTTTGGCATTTGGGTGGCTGTAACAGGGTCATTTAGAAAAGGGGCGTGGCAAAATACACTAAAAAGCCTATACATCCCAAATGAAAACTCAGAACTTCACCAAAATTGATGAGCATATGTGTCAGAACATGGTGAGGAAGCATGCAGAGTTTCATGGAGATCGGACCATAGGTGGCGCTATAACTGGCAAAAAGCCTTCATTCTTATTAGGGGTTCAAGCATGAAATGCTGAAACCCTATTGTAATTGTAAGGATTCGTAAAACGCATCGTGCAGGCCAAACTGTAAGGCCTAGAGACATGAAACCTGGCCAGATGGTAGGCCTCAGTTTGGGGACAACCTATCAGAGTATGACCCCGAATGGCCCATAGGTGGCGCTACAGCAACCAAAAGTTCAAAATTGCTCATAACTCTTAGACTGTTTGTCCCAGGATCAAGTGTCTTATGTCGTTGGAATCCTTGGCTCAAGGCAGACAAAATGGCTATCTCCAATTTGCTCGCCCTTCCGCGTCAATTTTGAGTAAATTGCATTTTTTTGAAAAACCTATTTTTGCTGACTTCTCCTAGGTTTTTGGCCCGATTGGAACCAAACCACTGCAAGACTATTTTCTGGAGTCGGTCAATCAATAATCATTCAAAAAAATCAAAATTTCAATTAACGGTCGATAAGGGGAACCAAAATCTTTGATGGCACCAGGGCCATTTTTACTAAAATGGTTATAAATTGTGAACGGAAAGAGATTTTTTTGCTAAACTTGGGACACATGTTCATGAGCTCATTCTGAGGTCACGTGAAAAAAAATCATGACAATTGGCCACTTGGTGGCACAATAAAATGGTTATAACTTGTGAACGGAAAGAGATATTTTCGCTAAACTTGGGACACATGTTCATAAGCTCAATCTGAGTTGACATGAAAAGAATCGTGACAATTGGCCACTTGTTGGCGCTATAACAGTGAAAGAAATCATGAAAATAGCTATAAGCGCACCCAACCGTTAGTCTACTGAAAATTGGCATGCAGTGTCATTGTCAAATCACTTTATTGTCACTCTACCATATGCACAAGTGCAACAGTAGGTGAAATTCTTAGGTGCAGTTCCGAGCAACATAGCAGTCATGACATGACATGTACAACATTTAAGCAACAACAGATTACACATCTGAAGCACACACAATTAATTACTCACAGCACAGTATACACTACAATAATCAATAAATAATTTACACAATGTGAGTGTAGTTCTCACAGCTTTAAACAATATAAACATACTTACAATATACATATACTTTAAACAAAGGGTGCAGGGTGCCATGATAGTCTATGAGAACATTGGTGTATCTAAAAAAACTCAGCATACGTCCTTGGCACAATGCCTTGAAGGAGCCTTAGAAGTTTCAAGCCCGTGTTTTTTTCACAGGAGTGACCTCCTAAGAATCCTTGCCGAGTCCAACAATACCAAACATGCCAGGTTTCGCCTTATGGTTTTTGTAAGTGTCATTTAGAGCTTTAAAAAATTGTGGTTATCTTCAAAGCTGTTAGTCTGATCGAGACAACAACAAAAAAACAAAGGAAATTTGTAAACATAGGTAAATAGCTAAACAATAACGCCAAAATGTTAAAATTATGATAGGAACTGACAAAAAAATAAATTAAATCCAATCAATTTCACCCATGGATCATTTTGATGCTCTCACATGTTTGAAACGAACAATGATGGATTGTGATGAAATTTGTTTTGAATTGGGACTGGCGAATCCCCGTCCATACTGTCAATGACCGTTCGCAAAGACCCGCCCACTTTAGTTACTGTTGCTATGTCTGACAAGCGATGCCACTCTCACACCACACCAAGTTCTCACGCAGTGAAAAATACATTGCGGATCAGAGAAAAGACTGCGCGCTGACAGACGAGTACTTTTGATATGAAACAAAGTCTCACCTTTCAAATGTAGTCAATTTTTAGAGACATTTAAACAATAAATACCATTTTGTGACTCTTTAATGTGTCTGATAGATTGCTGTAGACTCAAGGCTCAGTTAAAGCTGCTTGTGAACCGATCATCTCTTCCTTCTAGTTAATTTATATCATTAAAATAAACATGAATGAACATAAAAGGAATGTTGTTTTAAAGTGCTAAGACGTCAGTACACTTTGTTTTTCAAATGTAATTCCTCCTATGTTAATCTACTAACTTTCCTGATTGCTTTGTTGGACAAAATGGCGGATTATGATTAGTCAGATCAATCGAATCAAACTCCCTCCACATATATACAGTATGGGCACACTTTGAGTACTACTAATAAAAGTGGTGGTGATCAGGCAAGACTAGAAGAATATGCTATAACTGTAAAAACGCTTTAAAACCATATATTTCCTATGGTAAACTGCCTGTATAGGCTGTAAATTGTCTTTTTCATCTATGATGGCAGTTGTTAAATGCTTGCTAAATAAAACTGAATGTCTTTTGATGCTTGTGTGCTTAAAGGCCTTAACTGCTTGAACCCCGATAAATGCTGCTTGCAGCTTTAATTAGGGGTTCAAGCACGAAGTGCTGAAACCCTATTGTAATTGTATTGATTTTTATTATTATTAGGGGTTCAAGCACGAAGTGCTGAAAACCTATTGTATTTGTGCTGATTTTTATTAGGGGTTCAAGCACGAAGTGCTGAAACCCTATTGTATTTGTGCTGATTTTTATTAGGGGTTCAAGCATGAAATGCTGAAACCCTATTGTAATTGTAAGGATTCGTAAAAAAAACGCATCGTGCAGGCCAAACCGTAAGGCCTAGAGACATGAAACCTGGCCAGATGGTAGGCCTCAGTTTGGGGACAACCTATCAGAGTATGACCCCGAATGGCCCATAGGTGGCGCTACAGCAACCAAAAGTTCAAAATTGCTCATAACTCTTAGACTGTTTGTCCCACGATCAAGTGTCTTATGTCGTTGGAATTCTTGGCTCAAGGCAGACAAAATGGCTATCTCCGATTTGGATGTAGGCAGGGAAAATTTTCTGCTATGTCGAATTTTGTCCAAAACCTACTTTTGCAAACTAGTCCCTGGTTTTTCGCCCGATCGGAACCGAACCAGTCTAGGACAATTCTCTGGACTCTCTCGATCAATAATTATCACAAAAAAAAGTTGAACTTTGGCATTTGGGTGGCTGTAACAGGGTCATTTAGAAAAGGGGCGTGGCAAAATACACTAAAAAGCCTATACATCCCAAATGAAAACTCAGAACTTCACCAAAATTGATGAGCATATGTGTCAGAACATGGTGAGGAAGCATGCAGAGTTTCATGGAGATCGGACCATAGGTGGCGCTATAACTGGCAAAAAGCCTTCATTCTTATTAGGGGTTCAAGCATGAAATGCTGAAACCCTATTGTAATTGTAAGGATTCGTAAAACGCATCGTGCAGGCCAAACTGTAAGGCCTAGAGACATGAAACCTGGCCAGATGGTAGGCCTCAGTTTGGGGACAACCTATCAGAGTATGACCCCGAATGGCCCATAGGTGGCGCTACAGCAACCAAAAGTTCAAAATTGCTCATAACTCTTAGACTGTTTGTCCCAGGATCAAGTGTCTTATGTCGTTGGAATCCTTGGCTCAAGGCAGACAAAATGGCTATCTCCAATTTGCTCGCCCTTCCGCGTCAATTTTGAGTAAATTGCATTTTTTTGAAAAACCTATTTTTGCTGACTTCTCCTAGGTTTTTGGCCCGATTGGAACCAAACCACTGCAAGACTATTTTCTGGAGTCGGTCAATCAATAATCATTCAAAAAAATCAAAATTTCAATTAACGGTCGATAAGGGGAACCAAAATCTTTGATGGCACCAGGGCCATTTTTACTAAAATGGTTATAAATTGTGAACGGAAAGAGATTTTTTTGCTAAACTTGGGACACATGTTCATGAGCTCATTCTGAGGTCACGTGAAAAAAAATCATGACAATTGGCCACTTGGTGGCACAATAAAATGGTTATAACTTGTGAACGGAAAGAGATATTTTCGCTAAACTTGGGACACATGTTCATAAGCTCAATCTGAGTTGACATGAAAAGAATCGTGACAATTGGCCACTTGTTGGCGCTATAACAGTGAAAGAAATCATGAAAATAGCTATAAGCGCACCCAACCGTTAGTCTACTGAAAATTGGCATGCAGTGTCATTGTCAAATCACTTTATTGTCACTCTACCATATGCACAAGTGCAACAGTAGGTGAAATTCTTAGGTGCAGTTCCGAGCAACATAGCAGTCATGACATGACATGTACAACATTTAAGCAACAACAGATTACACATCTGAAGCACACACAATTAATTACTCACAGCACAGTATACACTACAATAATCAATAAATAATTTACACAATGTGAGTGTAGTTCTCACAGCTTTAAACAATATAAACATACTTACAATATACATATACTTTAAACAAAGGGTGCAGGGTGCCATGATAGTCTATGAGAACATTGGTGTATCTAAAAAAACTCAGCATACGTCCTTGGCACAATGCCTTGAAGGAGCCTTAGAAGTTTCAAGCCCGTGTTTTTTTCACAGGAGTGACCTCCTAAGAATCCTTGCCGAGTCCAACAATACCAAACATGCCAGGTTTCGCCTTATGGTTTTTGTAAGTGTCATTTAGAGCTTTAAAAAATTGTGGTTATCTTCAAAGCTGTTAGTCTGATCGAGACAACAACAAAAAAACAAAGGAAATTTGTAAACATAGGTAAATAGCTAAACAATAACGCCAAAATGTTAAAATTATGATAGGAACTGACAAAAAAATAAATTAAATCCAATCAATTTCACCCATGGATCATTTTGATGCTCTCACATGTTTGAAACGAACAATGATGGATTGTGATGAAATTTGTTTTGAATTGGGACTGGCGAATCCCCGTCCATACTGTCAATGACCGTTCGCAAAGACCCGCCCACTTTAGTTACTGTTGCTATGTCTGACAAGCGATGCCACTCTCACACCACACCAAGTTCTCACGCAGTGAAAAATACATTGCGGATCAGAGAAAAGACTGCGCGCTGACAGACGAGTACTTTTGATATGAAACAAAGTCTCACCTTTCAAATGTAGTCAATTTTTAGAGACATTTAAACAATAAATACCATTTTGTGACTCTTTAATGTGTCTGATAGATTGCTGTAGACTCAAGGCTCAGTTAAAGCTGCTTGTGAACCGATCATCTCTTCCTTCTAGTTAATTTATATCATTAAAATAAACATGAATGAACATAAAAGGAATGTTGTTTTAAAGTGCTAAGACGTCAGTACACTTTGTTTTTCAAATGTAATTCCTCCTATGTTAATCTACTAACTTTCCTGATTGCTTTGTTGGACAAAATGGCGGATTATGATTAGTCAGATCAATCGAATCAAACTCCCTCCACATATATACAGTATGGGCACACTTTGAGTACTACTAATAAAAGTGGTGGTGATCAGGCAAGACTAGAAGAATATGCTATAACTGTAAAAACGCTTTAAAACCATATATTTCCTATGGTAAACTGCCTGTATAGGCTGTAAATTGTCTTTTTCATCTATGATGGCAGTTGTTAAATGCTTGCTAAATAAAACTGAATGTCTTTTGATGCTTGTGTGCTTAAAGGCCTTAACTGCTTGAACCCCGATAAATGCTGCTTGCAGCTTTAATTAGGGGTTCAAGCACGAAGTGCTGAAACCCTATTGTAATTGTATTGATTTTTATTATTATTAGGGGTTCAAGCACGAAGTGCTGAAAACCTATTGTATTTGTGCTGATTTTTATTAGGGGTTCAAGCACGAAGTGCTGAAACCCTATTGTATTTGTGCTGATTTTTATTAGGGGTTCAAGCATGAAATGCTGAAACCCTATTGTAATTGTAAGGATTCGTAAAAAAAACGCATCGTGCAGGCCAAACCGTAAGGCCTAGAGACATGAAACCTGGCCAGATGGTAGGCCTCAGTTTGGGGACAACCTATCAGAGTATGACCCCGAATGGCCCATAGGTGGCGCTACAGCAACCAAAAGTTCAAAATTGCTCATAACTCTTAGACTGTTTGTCCCACGATCAAGTGTCTTATGTCGTTGGAATTCTTGGCTCAAGGCAGACAAAATGGCTATCTCCGATTTGGATGTAGGCAGGGAAAATTTTCTGCTATGTCGAATTTTGTCCAAAACCTACTTTTGCAAACTAGTCCCTGGTTTTTCGCCCGATCGGAACCGAACCAGTCTAGGACAATTCTCTGGACTCTCTCGATCAATAATTATCACAAAAAAAAGTTGAACTTTGGCATTTGGGTGGCTGTAACAGGGTCATTTAGAAAAGGGGCGTGGCAAAATACACTAAAAAGCCTATACATCCCAAATGAAAACTCAGAACTTCACCAAAATTGATGAGCATATGTGTCAGAACATGGTGAGGAAGCATGCAGAGTTTCATGGAGATCGGACCATAGGTGGCGCTATAACTGGCAAAAAGCCTTCATTCTTATTAGGGGTTCAAGCATGAAATGCTGAAACCCTATTGTAATTGTAAGGATTCGTAAAACGCATCGTGCAGGCCAAACTGTAAGGCCTAGAGACATGAAACCTGGCCAGATGGTAGGCCTCAGTTTGGGGACAACCTATCAGAGTATGACCCCGAATGGCCCATAGGTGGCGCTACAGCAACCAAAAGTTCAAAATTGCTCATAACTCTTAGACTGTTTGTCCCAGGATCAAGTGTCTTATGTCGTTGGAATCCTTGGCTCAAGGCAGACAAAATGGCTATCTCCAATTTGCTCGCCCTTCCGCGTCAATTTTGAGTAAATTGCATTTTTTTGAAAAACCTATTTTTGCTGACTTCTCCTAGGTTTTTGGCCCGATTGGAACCAAACCACTGCAAGACTATTTTCTGGAGTCGGTCAATCAATAATCATTCAAAAAAATCAAAATTTCAATTAACGGTCGATAAGGGGAACCAAAATCTTTGATGGCACCAGGGCCATTTTTACTAAAATGGTTATAAATTGTGAACGGAAAGAGATTTTTTTGCTAAACTTGGGACACATGTTCATGAGCTCATTCTGAGGTCACGTGAAAAAAAATCATGACAATTGGCCACTTGGTGGCACAATAAAATGGTTATAACTTGTGAACGGAAAGAGATATTTTCGCTAAACTTGGGACACATGTTCATAAGCTCAATCTGAGTTGACATGAAAAGAATCGTGACAATTGGCCACTTGTTGGCGCTATAACAGTGAAAGAAATCATGAAAATAGCTATAAGCGCACCCAACCGTTAGTCTACTGAAAATTGGCATGCAGTGTCATTGTCAAATCACTTTATTGTCACTCTACCATATGCACAAGTGCAACAGTAGGTGAAATTCTTAGGTGCAGTTCCGAGCAACATAGCAGTCATGACATGACATGTACAACATTTAAGCAACAACAGATTACACATCTGAAGCACACACAATTAATTACTCACAGCACAGTATACACTACAATAATCAATAAATAATTTACACAATCTGAGTGTAGTTCTCACAGCTTTAAACAATATAAACATACTTACAATATACATATACTTTAAACAAAGGGTGCAGGGTGCCATGATAGTCTATGAGAACATTGGTGTATCTAAAAAAACTCAGCATACGTCCTTGGCACAATGCCTTGAAGGAGCCTTAGAAGTTTCAAGCCCGTGTTTTTTTCACAGGAGTGACCTCCTAAGAATCCTTGCCGAGTCCAACAATACCAAACATGCCAGGTTTCGCCTTATGGTTTTTGTAAGTGTCATTTAGAGCTTTAAAAAATTGTGGTTATCTTCAAAGCTGTTAGTCTGATCGAGACAACAACAAAAAAACAAAGGAAATTTGTAAACATAGGTAAATAGCTAAACAATAACGCCAAAATGTTAAAATTATGATAGGAACTGACAAAAAAATAAATTAAATCCAATCAATTTCACCCATGGATCATTTTGATGCTCTCACATGTTTGAAACGAACAATGATGGATTGTGATGAAATTTGTTTTGAATTGGGACTGGCGAATCCCCGTCCATACTGTCAATGACCGTTCGCAAAGACCCGCCCACTTTAGTTACTGTTGCTATGTCTGACAAGCGATGCCACTCTCACACCACACCAAGTTCTCACGCAGTGAAAAATACATTGCGGATCAGAGAAAAGACTGCGCGCTGACAGACGAGTACTTTTGATATGAAACAAAGTCTCACCTTTCAAATGTAGTCAATTTTTAGAGACATTTAAACAATAAATACCATTTTGTGACTCTTTAATGTGTCTGATAGATTGCTGTAGACTCAAGGCTCAGTTAAAGCTGCTTGTGAACCGATCATCTCTTCCTTCTAGTTAATTTATATCATTAAAATAAACATGAATGAACATAAAAGGAATGTTGTTTTAAAGTGCTAAGACGTCAGTACACTTTGTTTTTCAAATGTAATTCCTCCTATGTTAATCTACTAACTTTCCTGATTGCTTTGTTGGACAAAATGGCGGATTATGATTAGTCAGATCAATCGAATCAAACTCCCTCCACATATATACAGTATGGGCACACTTTGAGTACTACTAATAAAAGTGGTGGTGATCAGGCAAGACTAGAAGAATATGCTATAACTGTAAAAACGCTTTAAAACCATATATTTCCTATGGTAAACTGCCTGTATAGGCTGTAAATTGTCTTTTTCATCTATGATGGCAGTTGTTAAATGCTTGCTAAATAAAACTGAATGTCTTTTGATGCTTGTGTGCTTAAAGGCCTTAACTGCTTGAACCCCGATAAATGCTGCTTGCAGCTTTAATTAGGGGTTCAAGCACGAAGTGCTGAAACCCTATTGTAATTGTATTGATTTTTATTATTATTAGGGGTTCAAGCACGAAGTGCTGAAAACCTATTGTATTTGTGCTGATTTTTATTAGGGGTTCAAGCACGAAGTGCTGAAACCCTATTGTATTTGTGCTGATTTTTATTAGGGGTTCAAGCATGAAATGCTGAAACCCTATTGTAATTGTAAGGATTCGTAAAAAAAACGCATCGTGCAGGCCAAACCGTAAGGCCTAGAGACATGAAACCTGGCCAGATGGTAGGCCTCAGTTTGGGGACAACCTATCAGAGTATGACCCCGAATGGCCCATAGGTGGCGCTACAGCAACCAAAAGTTCAAAATTGCTCATAACTCTTAGACTGTTTGTCCCACGATCAAGTGTCTTATGTCGTTGGAATTCTTGGCTCAAGGCAGACAAAATGGCTATCTCCGATTTGGATGTAGGCAGGGAAAATTTTCTGCTATGTCGAATTTTGTCCAAAACCTACTTTTGCAAACTAGTCCCTGGTTTTTCGCCCGATCGGAACCGAACCAGTCTAGGACAATTCTCTGGACTCTCTCGATCAATAATTATCACAAAAAAAAGTTGAACTTTGGCATTTGGGTGGCTGTAACAGGGTCATTTAGAAAAGGGGCGTGGCAAAATACACTAAAAAGCCTATACATCCCAAATGAAAACTCAGAACTTCACCAAAATTGATGAGCATATGTGTCAGAACATGGTGAGGAAGCATGCAGAGTTTCATGGAGATCGGACCATAGGTGGCGCTATAACTGGCAAAAAGCCTTCATTCTTATTAGGGGTTCAAGCATGAAATGCTGAAACCCTATTGTAATTGTAAGGATTCGTAAAACGCATCGTGCAGGCCAAACTGTAAGGCCTAGAGACATGAAACCTGGCCAGATGGTAGGCCTCAGTTTGGGGACAACCTATCAGAGTATGACCCCGAATGGCCCATAGGTGGCGCTACAGCAACCAAAAGTTCAAAATTGCTCATAACTCTTAGACTGTTTGTCCCAGGATCAAGTGTCTTATGTCGTTGGAATCCTTGGCTCAAGGCAGACAAAATGGCTATCTCCAATTTGCTCGCCCTTCCGCGTCAATTTTGAGTAAATTGCATTTTTTTGAAAAACCTATTTTTGCTGACTTCTCCTAGGTTTTTGGCCCGATTGGAACCAAACCACTGCAAGACTATTTTCTGGAGTCGGTCAATCAATAATCATTCAAAAAAATCAAAATTTCAATTAACGGTCGATAAGGGGAACCAAAATCTTTGATGGCACCAGGGCCATTTTTACTAAAATGGTTATAAATTGTGAACGGAAAGAGATTTTTTTGCTAAACTTGGGACACATGTTCATGAGCTCATTCTGAGGTCACGTGAAAAAAAATCATGACAATTGGCCACTTGGTGGCACAATAAAATGGTTATAACTTGTGAACGGAAAGAGATATTTTCGCTAAACTTGGGACACATGTTCATAAGCTCAATCTGAGTTGACATGAAAAGAATCGTGACAATTGGCCACTTGTTGGCGCTATAACAGTGAAAGAAATCATGAAAATAGCTATAAGCGCACCCAACCGTTAGTCTACTGAAAATTGGCATGCAGTGTCATTGTCAAATCACTTTATTGTCACTCTACCATATGCACAAGTGCAACAGTAGGTGAAATTCTTAGGTGCAGTTCCGAGCAACATAGCAGTCATGACATGACATGTACAACATTTAAGCAACAACAGATTACACATCTGAAGCACACACAATTAATTACTCACAGCACAGTATACACTACAATAATCAATAAATAATTTACACAATCTGAGTGTAGTTCTCACAGCTTTAAACAATATAAACATACTTACAATATACATATACTTTAAACAAAGGGTGCAGGGTGCCATGATAGTCTATGAGAACATTGGTGTATCTAAAAAAACTCAGCATACGTCCTTGGCACAATGCCTTGAAGGAGCCTTAGAAGTTTCAAGCCCGTGTTTTTTTCACAGGAGTGACCTCCTAAGAATCCTTGCCGAGTCCAACAATACCAAACATGCCAGGTTTCGCCTTATGGTTTTTGTAAGTGTCATTTAGAGCTTTAAAAAATTGTGGTTATCTTCAAAGCTGTTAGTCTGATCGAGACAACAACAAAAAAACAAAGGAAATTTGTAAACATAGGTAAATAGCTAAACAATAACGCCAAAATGTTAAAATTATGATAGGAACTGACAAAAAAATAAATTAAATCCAATCAATTTCACCCATGGATCATTTTGATGCTCTCACATGTTTGAAACGAACAATGATGGATTGTGATGAAATTTGTTTTGAATTGGGACTGGCGAATCCCCGTCCATACTGTCAATGACCGTTCGCAAAGACCCGCCCACTTTAGTTACTGTTGCTATGTCTGACAAGCGATGCCACTCTCACACCACACCAAGTTCTCACGCAGTGAAAAATACATTGCGGATCAGAGAAAAGACTGCGCGCTGACAGACGAGTACTTTTGATATGAAACAAAGTCTCACCTTTCAAATGTAGTCAATTTTTAGAGACATTTAAACAATAAATACCATTTTGTGACTCTTTAATGTGTCTGATAGATTGCTGTAGACTCAAGGCTCAGTTAAAGCTGCTTGTGAACCGATCATCTCTTCCTTCTAGTTAATTTATATCATTAAAATAAACATGAATGAACATAAAAGGAATGTTGTTTTAAAGTGCTAAGACGTCAGTACACTTTGTTTTTCAAATGTAATTCCTCCTATGTTAATCTACTAACTTTCCTGATTGCTTTGTTGGACAAAATGGCGGATTATGATTAGTCAGATCAATCGAATCAAACTCCCTCCACATATATACAGTATGGGCACACTTTGAGTACTACTAATAAAAGTGGTGGTGATCAGGCAAGACTAGAAGAATATGCTATAACTGTAAAAACGCTTTAAAACCATATATTTCCTATGGTAAACTGCCTGTATAGGCTGTAAATTGTCTTTTTCATCTATGATGGCAGTTGTTAAATGCTTGCTAAATAAAACTGAATGTCTTTTGATGCTTGTGTGCTTAAAGGCCTTAACTGCTTGAACCCCGATAAATGCTGCTTGCAGCTTTAATTAGGGGTTCAAGCACGAAGTGCTGAAACCCTATTGTAATTGTATTGATTTTTATTATTATTAGGGGTTCAAGCACGAAGTGCTGAAAACCTATTGTATTTGTGCTGATTTTTATTAGGGGTTCAAGCACGAAGTGCTGAAACCCTATTGTATTTGTGCTGATTTTTATTAGGGGTTCAAGCATGAAATGCTGAAACCCTATTGTAATTGTAAGGATTCGTAAAAAAAAACGCATCGTGCAGGCCAAACCGTAAGGCCTAGAGACATGAAACCTGGCCAGATGGTAGGCCTCAGTTTGGGGACAACCTATCAGAGTATGACCCCGAATGGCCCATAGGTGGCGCTACAGCAACCAAAAGTTCAAAATTGCTCATAACTCTTAGACTGTTTGTCCCACGATCAAGTGTCTTATGTCGTTGGAATTCTTGGCTCAAGGCAGACAAAATGGCTATCTCCGATTTGGATGTAGGCAGGGAAAATTTTCTGCTATGTCGAATTTTGTCCAAAACCTACTTTTGCAAACTAGTCCCTGGTTTTTCGCCCGATCGGAACCGAACCAGTCTAGGACAATTCTCTGGACTCTCTCGATCAATAATTATCACAAAAAAAAGTTGAACTTTGGCATTTGGGTGGCTGTAACAGGGTCATTTAGAAAAGGGGCGTGGCAAAATACACTAAAAAGCCTATACATCCCAAATGAAAACTCAGAACTTCACCAAAATTGATGAGCATATGTGTCAGAACATGGTGAGGAAGCATGCAGAGTTTCATGGAGATCGGACCATAGGTGGCGCTATAACTGGCAAAAAGCCTTCATTCTTATTAGGGGTTCAAGCATGAAATGCTGAAACCCTATTGTAATTGTAAGGATTCGTAAAACGCATCGTGCAGGCCAAACTGTAAGGCCTAGAGACATGAAACCTGGCCAGATGGTAGGCCTCAGTTTGGGGACAACCTATCAGAGTATGACCCCGAATGGCCCATAGGTGGCGCTACAGCAACCAAAAGTTCAAAATTGCTCATAACTCTTAGACTGTTTGTCCCAGGATCAAGTGTCTTATGTCGTTGGAATCCTTGGCTCAAGGCAGACAAAATGGCTATCTCCAATTTGCTCGCCCTTCCGCGTCAATTTTGAGTAAATTGCATTTTTTTGAAAAACCTATTTTTGCTGACTTCTCCTAGGTTTTTGGCCCGATTGGAACCAAACCACTGCAAGACTATTTTCTGGAGTCGGTCAATCAATAATCATTCAAAAAAATCAAAATTTCAATTAACGGTCGATAAGGGGAACCAAAATCTTTGATGGCACCAGGGCCATTTTTACTAAAATGGTTATAAATTGTGAACGGAAAGAGATTTTTTTGCTAAACTTGGGACACATGTTCATGAGCTCATTCCGAGGTCACGTGAAAAAAAATCATGACAATTGGCCACTTGGTGGCACAATAAAATGGTTATAACTTGTGAACGGAAAGAGATATTTTCGCTAAACTTGGGACACATGTTCATAAGCTCAATCTGAGTTGACATGAAAAGAATCGTGACAATTGGCCACTTGTTGGCGCTATAACAGTGAAAGAAATCATGAAAATAGCTATAAGCGCACCCAACCGTTAGTCTACTGAAAATTGGCATGCAGTGTCATTGTCAAATCACTTTATTGTCACTCTACCATATGCACAAGTGCAACAGTAGGTGAAATTCTTAGGTGCAGTTCCGAGCAACATAGCAGTCATGACATGACATGTACAACATTTAAGCAACAACAGATTACACATCTGAAGCACACACAATTAATTACTCACAGCACAGTATACACTACAATAATCAATAAATAATTTACACAATGTGAGTGTAGTTCTCACAGCTTTAAACAATATAAACATACTTACAATATACATATACTTTAAACAAAGGGTGCAGGGTGCCATGATAGTCTATGAGAACATTGGTGTATCTAAAAAAACTCAGCATACGTCCTTGGCACAATGCCTTGAAGGAGCCTTAGAAGTTTCAAGCCCGTGTTTTTTTCACAGGAGTGACCTCCTAAGAATCCTTGCCGAGTCCAACAATACCAAACATGCCAGGTTTCGCCTTATGGTTTTTGTAAGTGTCATTTAGAGCTTTAAAAAATTGTGGTTATCTTCAAAGCTGTTAGTCTGATCGAGACAACAACAAAAAAACAAAGGAAATTTGTAAACATAGGTAAATAGCTAAACAATAACGCCAAAATGTTAAAATTATGATAGGAACTGACAAAAAAATAAATTAAATCCAATCAATTTCACCCATGGATCATTTTGATGCTCTCACATGTTTGAAACGAACAATGATGGATTGTGATGAAATTTGTTTTGAATTGGGACTGGCGAATCCCCGTCCATACTGTCAATGACCGTTCGCAAAGACCCGCCCACTTTAGTTACTGTTGCTATGTCTGACAAGCGATGCCACTCTCACACCACACCAAGTTCTCACGCAGTGAAAAATACATTGCGGATCAGAGAAAAGACTGCGCGCTGACAGACGAGTACTTTTGATATGAAACAAAGTCTCACCTTTCAAATGTAGTCAATTTTTAGAGACATTTAAACAATAAATACCATTTTGTGACTCTTTAATGTGTCTGATAGATTGCTGTAGACTCAAGGCTCAGTTAAAGCTGCTTGTGAACCGATCATCTCTTCCTTCTAGTTAATTTATATCATTAAAATAAACATGAATGAACATAAAAGGAATGTTGTTTTAAAGTGCTAAGACGTCAGTACACTTTGTTTTTCAAATGTAATTCCTCCTATGTTAATCTACTAACTTTCCTGATTGCTTTGTTGGACAAAATGGCGGATTATGATTAGTCAGATCAATCGAATCAAACTCCCTCCACATATATACAGTATGGGCACACTTTGAGTACTACTAATAAAAGTGGTGGTGATCAGGCAAGACTAGAAGAATATGCTATAACTGTAAAAACGCTTTAAAACCATATATTTCCTATGGTAAACTGCCTGTATAGGCTGTAAATTGTCTTTTTCATCTATGATGGCAGTTGTTAAATGCTTGCTAAATAAAACTGAATGTCTTTTGATGCTTGTGTGCTTAAAGGCCTTAACTGCTTGAACCCCGATAAATGCTGCTTGCAGCTTTAATTAGGGGTTCAAGCACGAAGTGCTGAAACCCTATTGTAATTGTATTGATTTTTATTATTATTAGGGGTTCAAGCACGAAGTGCTGAAAACCTATTGTATTTGTGCTGATTTTTATTAGGGGTTCAAGCACGAAGTGCTGAAACCCTATTGTATTTGTGCTGATTTTTATTAGGGGTTCAAGCATGAAATGCTGAAACCCTATTGTAATTGTAAGGATTCGTAAAACGCATCGTGCAGGCCAAACCGTAAGGCCTAGAGACATGAAACCAGGCCAGATGGTAGGCCTCAGTTTGGGGACAACCTATCAGAGTATGACCCCGAATGGCCCATAGGTGGCGCTACAGCAACCAAAAGTTCAAAATTGCTCATAACTCTTAGACTGTTTGTCCCAGGATCAAGTGTCTTATATCGTTGGAATCCTTGGCTCAAGGCAGACAAAATGGCTATCTCCGATTTGGATGTAGGCAGGGAAAATTTTCTGCTATGTCGAATTTTGTTCAAAACCTACTTTTGCAAACTAGTCCCTGGTTTTTCGCCCGATCGGAACCGAACCAGTCTAGGACAATTCTCTGGACTCTCTCGATCAATAATTATCAAAAAAAGTTGAACTTTGGCATTTGGGTGGCTGTAACAGGGTCATTTAGAAAAGGGGCGTGGCAAAATACACTAAAAAGCCTATACATCCCAAATGAAAACTCAGAACTTCACCAAAATTGATGAGCATATGTGTCAGAACATGGTGAGGAAGCATGCAGAGTTTCATGGAGATCGGACCATAGGTGGCGCTATAACTGGCAAAAAGCCTTCATTCTTATTAGGGGTTCAAGCATGAAATGCTGAAACCCTATTGTAATTGTAAGGATTCGTAAAACGCATCGTGCAGGCCAAACCGTAAGGCCTAGAGACATGAAACCTGACCAGATGGTAGGCCTCAGTTTGGGGACAACCTATCAGAGTATGACCCCGAATGGCCCATAGGTGGCGCTACAGCAACCAAAAGTTCAAAATTGCTCATAACTCTTAGACTGTTTGTCCCAGGATCAAGTGTCTTATGTCGTTGGAATCCTTGGCTCAATGCAGACAAAATGGCTATCTCCGATTTGGATATAGGCAGGGAAAATTTTCTGCTATGTCGAATTTTGTCCAAAACCTACTTTTGCAAACTAGTCCCTGGTTTTTCGCCCGATCGGAACCGAACCAGTCTAGGACAATTCTCTGGACTCTCTCGATCAATAATTATCAAAAAAAAGTTGAACTTTGGCATTTGGGTGGCTGTAACAGGGTCATTTAGAAAAGGGGCGTGGCAAAATACACTAAAAAGCCTATACATCCCAACTAAAAACTCAGAACTTCACCAAAATTGATGAGCATATGTGTCAGAACATGGTGAGGAAGCATGCAGAGTTTCATGGAGATCGGACCATAGGTGGCGCTATAACTGGCAAAAAGCCTTCATTCTTATTAGGGGTTCAAGCATGAAATGCTGAAACCCTATTGTAATTGTAAGGATTCGTAAAACGCATCGTGCAGGCCAAACCGTAAGGCCTAGAGACATGAAACCTGGCCAGATGGTAGGCCTCAGTTTGGGGACAACCTATCAGAGTATGACCCCGAATGGCCCATAGGTGGCGCTACAGCAACCAAAAGTTCAAAATTGCTCATAACTCTTAGACTGTTTGTCCCAGGATCAAGTGTCTTATGTCGTTGGAATCCTTGGCTCAAGGCAGACAAAATGGCTATCTCCAATTTGCTCGCCCTTCCGCGTCAATTTTGAGTAAATTGCATTTTTTTGAAAAACCTATTTTTGCTGACTTCTCCTAGGTTTTTGGCCCGATTGGAACCAAACCACTGCAAGACTATTTTCTGGAGTCGGTCAATCAATAATCATTCAAAAAAATCAAAATTTCAATTAACGGTCGATAAGGGGAACCAAAATCTTTGATGGCACCAGGGCCATTTTTACTAAAATGGTTATAAATTGTGAACGGAAAGAGATTTTTTTGCTAAACTTGGGACACATGTTCATGAGCTCATTCCGAGGTCACGTGAAAAAAAATCATGACAATTGGCCACTTGGTGGCACAATAAAATGGTTATAACTTGTGAACGGAAAGAGATATTTTCGCTAAACTTGGGACACATGTTCATAAGCTCAATCTGAGTTGACATGAAAAGAATCGTGACAATTGGCCACTTGTTGGCGCTATAACAGTGAAAGAAATCATGAAAATAGCTATAAGCGCACCCAACCGTTAGTCTACTGAAAATTGGCATGCAGTGTCATTGTCAAATCACTTTATTGTCACTCTACCATATGCACAAGTGCAACAGTAGGTGAAATTCTTAGGTGCAGTTCCGAGCAACATAGCAGTCATGACATGACATGTACAACATTTAAGCAACAACAGATTACACATCTGAAGCACACACAATTAATTACTCACAGCACAGTATACACTACAATAATCAATAAATAATTTACACAATGTGAGTGTAGTTCTCACAGCTTTAAACAATATAAACATACTTACAATATACATATACTTTAAACAAAGGGTGCAGGGTGCCATGATAGTCTATGAGAACATTGGTGTATCTAAAAAAACTCAGCATACGTCCTTGGCACAATGCCTTGAAGGAGCCTTAGAAGTTTCAAGCCCGTGTTTTTTTCACAGGAGTGACCTCCTAAGAATCCTTGCCGAGTCCAACAATACCAAACATGCCAGGTTTCGCCTTATGGTTTTTGTAAGTGTCATTTAGAGCTTTAAAAAATTGTGGTTATCTTCAAAGCTGTTAGTCTGATCGAGACAACAACAAAAAAACAAAGGAAATTTGTAAACATAGGTAAATAGCTAAACAATAACGCCAAAATGTTAAAATTATGATAGGAACTGACAAAAAAATAAATTAAATCCAATCAATTTCACCCATGGATCATTTTGATGCTCTCACATGTTTGAAACGAACAATGATGGATTGTGATGAAATTTGTTTTGAATTGGGACTGGCGAATCCCCGTCCATACTGTCAATGACCGTTCGCAAAGACCCGCCCACTTTAGTTACTGTTGCTATGTCTGACAAGCGATGCCACTCTCACACCACACCAAGTTCTCACGCAGTGAAAAATACATTGCGGATCAGAGAAAAGACTGCGCGCTGACAGACGAGTACTTTTGATATGAAACAAAGTCTCACCTTTCAAATGTAGTCAATTTTTAGAGACATTTAAACAATAAATACCATTTTGTGACTCTTTAATGTGTCTGATAGATTGCTGTAGACTCAAGGCTCAGTTAAAGCTGCTTGTGAACCGATCATCTCTTCCTTCTAGTTAATTTATATCATTAAAATAAACATGAATGAACATAAAAGGAATGTTGTTTTAAAGTGCTAAGACGTCAGTACACTTTGTTTTTCAAATGTAATTCCTCCTATGTTAATCTACTAACTTTCCTGATTGCTTTGTTGGACAAAATGGCGGATTATGATTAGTCAGATCAATCGAATCAAACTCCCTCCACATATATACAGTATGGGCACACTTTGAGTACTACTAATAAAAGTGGTGGTGATCAGGCAAGACTAGAAGAATATGCTATAACTGTAAAAACGCTTTAAAACCATATATTTCCTATGGTAAACTGCCTGTATAGGCTGTAAATTGTCTTTTTCATCTATGATGGCAGTTGTTAAATGCTTGCTAAATAAAACTGAATGTCTTTTGATGCTTGTGTGCTTAAAGGCCTTAACTGCTTGAACCCCGATAAATGCTGCTTGCAGCTTTAATTAGGGGTTCAAGCACGAAGTGCTGAAACCCTATTGTAATTGTATTGATTTTTATTATTATTAGGGGTTCAAGCACGAAGTGCTGAAAACCTATTGTATTTGTGCTGATTTTTATTAGGGGTTCAAGCACGAAGTGCTGAAACCCTATTGTATTTGTGCTGATTTTTATTAGGGGTTCAAGCATGAAATGCTGAAACCCTATTGTAATTGTAAGGATTCGTAAAACGCATCGTGCAGGCCAAACCGTAAGGCCTAGAGACATGAAACCAGGCCAGATGGTAGGCCTCAGTTTGGGGACAACCTATCAGAGTATGACCCCGAATGGCCCATAGGTGGCGCTACAGCAACCAAAAGTTCAAAATTGCTCATAACTCTTAGACTGTTTGTCCCAGGATCAAGTGTCTTATGTCGTTGGAATCCTTGGCTCAAGGCAGACAAAATGGCTATCTCCGATTTGGATGTAGGCAGGGAAAATTTTCTGCTATGTCGAATTTTGTTCAAAACCTACTTTTGCAAACTAGTCCCTGGTTTTTCGCCCGATCGGAACCGAACCAGTCTAGGACAATTCTCTGGACTCTCTCGATCAATAATTATCACAAAAAAAAGTTGAACTTTGGCATTTGGGTGGCTGTAACAGGGTCATTTAGAAAAGGGGCGTGGCAAAATACACTAAAAAGCCTATACATCCCAAATGAAAACTCAGAACTTCACCAAAATTGATGAGCATATGTGTCAGAACATGGTGAGGAAGCATGCAGAGTTTCATGGAGATCGGACCATAGGTGGCGCTATAACTGGCAAAAAGCCTTCATTCTTATTAGGGGTTCAAGCATGAAATGCTGAAACCCTATTGTAATTGTAAGGATTCGTAAAACGCATCGTGCAGGCCAAACCGTAAGGCCTAGAGACATGAAACCTGACCAGATGGTAGGCCTCAGTTTGGGGACAACCTATCAGAGTATGACCCCGAATGGCCCATAGGTGGCGCTACAGCAACCAAAAGTTCAAAATTGCTCATAACTCTTAGACTGTTGGTCCCAGGATCAAGTGTCTTATGTCGTTGGAATCCTTCGCTCAAGGCAGACAAAATGGCTATCTCCGATTTGGATGTAGGCAGGGAAAATTTTCTGCTATGTCGAATTTTGTCCAAAACCTACTTTTGCAAACTAGTCCCTGGTTTTTCGCCCGATCGGAACCGAACCAGTCTAGGACAATTCTCTGGACTCTCTCGATCAATAATTATCAAAAAAAAGTTGAACTTTGGCATTTGGGTGGCTGTAACAGGGTCATTTAGAAAAGGGGCGTGGCAAAATACACTAAAAAGCCTATACATCCCAAATGAAAACTCAGAACTTCACCAAAATTGATGAGCATATGTGTCAGAACATGGTGAGGAAGCATGCAGAGTTTCATGGAGATCGGACCATAGGTGGCGCTATAACTGGCAAAAAGCCTTCATTCTTATTAGGGGTTCAAGCATGAAATGCTGAAACCCTATTGTAATTGTAAGGATTCGTAAAACGCATCGTGCAGGCCAAACCGTAAGGCCTAGAGACATGAAACCAGGCCAGATGGTAGGCCTCAGTTTGGGGACAACCTATCAGAGTATGACCCCGAATGGCCCATAGGTGGCGCTACAGCAACCAAAAGTTCAAAATTGCTCATAACTCTTAGACTGTTTGTCCCAAGATCAAGTTTCTTATATCGTTGGAATCCTTGGCTCAAGGCAGACAAAATGGCTATCTCCAATTTGCTCGCCCTTCCGCGTCAATTTTGAGTAAATTGCATTTTTTTGAAAAACCTATTTTTGCTGACTTCTCCTAGGTTTTTGGCCCGATTGGAACCAAACCACTGCAAGACTATTTTCTGGAGTCGGTCAATCAATAATCATTCAAAAAAATCAAAATTTCAATTAACGGTCGATAAGGGGAACCAAAATCTTTGATGGCACCAGGGCCATTTTTACTAAAATGGTTATAAATTGTGAACGGAAAGAGATTTTTTTGCTAAACTTGGGACACATGTTCATGAGCTCATTCTGAGGTCACGTGAAAAAAAATCATGACAATTGGCCACTTGGTGGCACAATAAAATGGTTATAACTTGTGAACGGAAAGAGATATTTTCGCTAAACTTGGGACACATGTTCATAAGCTCAATCTGAGTTGACATGAAAAGAATCGTGACAATTGGCCACTTGTTGGCGCTATAACAGTGAAAGAAATCATGAAAATAGCTATAAGCGCACCCAACCGTTAGTCTACTGAAAATTGGCATGCAGTGTCATTGTCAAATCACTTTATTGTCACTCTACCATATGCACAAGTGCAACAGTAGGTGAAATTCTTAGGTGCAGTTCCGAGCAACATAGCAGTCATGACATGACATGTACAACATTTAAGCAACAACAGATTACACATCTGAAGCACACACAATTAATTACTCACAGCACAGTATACACTACAATAATCAATAAATAATTTACACAATGTGAGTGTAGTTCTCACAGCTTTAAACAATATAAACATACTTACAATATACATATACTTTAAACAAAGGGTGCAGGGTGCCATGATAGTCTATGAGAACATTGGTGTATCTAAAAAAACTCAGCATACGTCCTTGGCACAATGCCTTGAAGGAGCCTTAGAAGTTTTAAGCCCGTGTTTTTTTCACAGGAGTGACCTCCTAAGAATCCTTGCCGAGTCCAACAATACCAAACATGCCAGGTTTCGCCTTATGGTTTTTGTAAGTGTCATTTAGAGCTTTAAAAAATTGTGGTTATCTTCAAAGCTGTTAGTCTGATCGAGACAACAACAAAAAAACAAAGGAAATTTGTAAACATAGGTAAATAGCTAAACAATAACGCCAAAATGTTAAAATTATGATAGGAACTGACAAAAAAATAAATTAAATCCAATCAATTTCACCCATGGATCATTTTGATGCTCTCACATGTTTGAAACGAACAATGATGGATTGTGATGAAATTTGTTTTGAATTGGGACTGGCGAATCCCCGTCCATACTGTCAATGACCGTTCGCAAAGACCCGCCCACTTTAGTTACTGTTGCTATGTCTGACAAGCGATGCCACTCTCACACCACACCAAGTTCTCACGCAGTGAAAAATACATTGCGGATCAGAGAAAAGACTGCGCGCTGACAGACGAGTACTTTTGATATGAAACAAAGTCTCACCTTTCAAATGTAGTCAATTTTTAGAGACATTTAAACAATAAATACCATTTTGTGACTCTTTAATGTGTCTGATAGATTGCTGTAGACTCAAGGCTCAGTTAAAGCTGCTTGTGAACCGATCATCTCTTCCTTCTAGTTAATTTATATCATTAAAATAAACATGAATGAACATAAAAGGAATGTTGTTTTAAAGTGCTAAGACGTCAGTACACTTTGTTTTTCAAATGTAATTCCTCCTATGTTAATCTACTAACTTTCCTGATTGCTTTGTTGGACAAAATGGCGGATTATGATTAGTCAGATCAATCGAATCAAACTCCCTCCACATATATACAGTATGGGCACACTTTGAGTACTACTAATAAAAGTGGTGGTGATCAGGCAAGACTAGAAGAATATGCTATAACTGTAAAAACGCTTTAAAACCATATATTTCCTATGGTAAACTGCCTGTATAGGCTGTAAATTGTCTTTTTCATCTATGATGGCAGTTGTTAAATGCTTGCTAAATAAAACTGAATGTCTTTTGATGCTTGTGTGCTTAAAGGCCTGAACTGCTTGAACCCCGATAAATGCTGCTTGCAGCTTTAATTAGGGGTTCAAGCACGAAGTGCTGAAACCCTATTGTAATTGTATTGATTTTTATTATTATTAGGGGTTCAAGCACGAAGTGCTGAACACCTATTGTATTTGTGCTGATTTTTATTAGGGGTTCAAGCACGAAGTGCTGAAACCCTATTGTATTTGTGCTGATTTTTATTAGGGGTTCAAGCATGAAATGCTGAAACCCTATTTTAATTGTAAGGATTCGTAAAACGCATCGTGCAGGCCAAACCGTAAGGCCTAGAGACATGAAACCAGGCCAGATGGTAGGCCTCAGTTTGGGGACAACCTATCAGAGTATGACCCCGAATGGCCCATAGGTGGCGCTACAGCAACCAAAAGTTCAAAATTGCTCATAACTCTTAGACTGTTTGTCCCAGGATCAAGTGTCTTATATCGTTGGAATCCTTGGCTCAAGGCAGACAAAATGGCTATCTCCGATTTGGATGTAGGCAGGGAAAATTTTCTGCTATGTCGAATTTTGTCCAAAACCTACTTTTGCAAACTAGTCCCTGGTTTTTCGCCCGATCGGAACCGAACCAGTCTAGGACAATTCTCTGGACTCTCTCAATCAATAATTATCAAAAAAAAGTTGAACTTTGGCATTTGGGTGGCTGTAACAGGGTCATTTAGAAAAGGGGCGTGGCAAAATACACTAAAAAGCCTATACATCCCAAATGAAAACTCAGAACTTCACCAAAATTGATGAGCATATGTGTCAGAACATGGTGAGGAAGCATGCAGAGTTTCATGGAGATCGGGCCATAGGTGGCGCTATAACTGGCAAAAAGCCTTCATTCTTATTAGGGGTTCAAGCATGAAATGCTGAAACCCTATTGTAATTGTAAGGATTCGTAAAACGCATCGTGCAGGCCAAACCGTAAGGCCTAGAGACATGAAACCAGGCCAGATGGTAGGCCTCAGTTTGGGGACAACCTATCAGAGTATGACCCCGAATGGCCCATAGGTGGCGCTACAGCAACCAAAAGTTCAAAATTGCTCATAACTCTTAGACTGTTTGTCCCAAGATCAAGTGTCTTATATCGTTGGAATCCTTGGCTCAAGGCAGACAAAATGGCTATCTCCAATTTGCTCGCCCTTCCGCGCCAATTTTGAGTAAATTGCATTTTTTTGAAAAACCTATTTTTGCTGACTTCTCCTAGGTTTTTGGCCCGATTGGAACCAAACCACTGCAAGACTTTTCTCTGGATTTGGTCAATCAATAATCATCCAAAAAACTCAAAATTTCAATTAACGGTCGATAAGGGGAACCAAAATCTTTGATGGCACCAGGGCCATTTTTACTAAAATGGTTATAAATTGTGAACGGAAAGAGATTTTTTTGCTAAACTTGGGATACATCTTCGTGAGCTCATTCGGAGATCATGTGAAAAAAAATCATGACAATTGGCCACTTGGTGGCACTATAAAATGGTTATAACTTGTGAACGGAAAGAGATATTTTCGCTAAACTTGGGACACATATTCATAAGCTCAATCTGAGTTGACATGAAAAGAATCGTGACAATTGGCCACTTGGTGGCGCTATAACAGTGAAAGAAATCATGAAAATAGCTATAAGCGCACCCAACCGTTAGTCTACTGAAAATTGGCATGCAGCGTCTTTGTCAAATCACTTTATTGTCACTCTACCATATGCACAAGTGCAACAGTAGGTGAAATTCTTAGGTGCAGTTCCGAGCAACATAGCAGTCATGACATGACATGTACAACATTTAAGCAACAACAGATTACACATCTGATGCGCACACAATTACTCACAGCACAGTATACACTACAATAAACAATAAATAATTTACACAATGTGAGTGTAGTTCTCACAGCTTTAAACAATATACACATACTTACAATATACATATACTTTAAACAAAGGGTGCAGGGTGCCATGATAGTCTATGAGAACATTGGTGTATCTCAAAAAACTCAGCATACGTCATTTGCACAATGCCTTGAAGGAGCCTTAGAAGTTTCAAGCACGTGTTTTTTTCACAGGAGTGACCTCCTAAGAATCCTTGCCGAGTCCAACAATACCAAACATGCCAGGTTTCGCCTTATGGTTTTTGTAAGTGTCATTTAGAGCTTTAAAAAATTGTGGTTATCTTCAAAGCTGTTAGTCTGATCGAGACAACAACAAAAAAATAAAGGAAATTTGTAAACATAGGTAAATAGCTAAACAATAACGCCAAAATGTTAAAATTATGATAGGAACTGACAAAAAAATAAATTAAATCCAATCAATTTCACCCATGGATCATTTTGATGCTCTCACATGTTTGAAACGAACAATGATGGATTGTGATGAAATTTGTTTTGAATTGGGACTGGCGAATCCCCGTCCATACTGTCAATGACCGTTCGCAAAGACCCGCCCACTTTAGTTACTGTTGCTATGTCTGACAAGCGACGCCACTCTCACACCACACCAAGTTCTCACGCAGTGAAAAATACATTGCGGATCAGAGAAAAGACTGCGTGCTGACAGACAAGTACTTTTGATATGAAACAAAGTCTCACCTTTCAAATGTAGTCAATTTTTAGAGACATTTAAACAATAAATACCATTTGTGACTCTTTAATGTGTCTGATAGATTGCTGTAGACTCGAGGCTCAGTTAAAGCTGCTTGGGGCTTAGCAAAATACACTCAAAAGCCTATAAATCCTAAAGGAAAACTCAAAACTTCACAAAAATTGTTATGTATATGTAACATAAAATGTTGAAGAAGCATGCAAAGTTTCATGGAGATCGGACCATAGGTGGCGCTATAACTGTTAAAAAGCTTTGAAAACCATGTATTCCCTATGTTGAAATGCCTGTATTGGCTGTAAATAGTATTTTCCATCTCTGTAATCAGGTGGGGTTAAAAACATCCACATAATATGCATAAATTATGATAGATCTCCTCGTACTGAACAACTTTGCCTCAAGAACCAATTCTGTCAATCAAATCGTTCATTAAGTATTCACGATTATGTTAAAAACCTACTTTTGCAAACTAGTCATAGATTTTTCAACCTGATCAGAACCAAACCAGGGCAGTACAATTCTCTGGACTCTTTAGAGCAATAATTATTTTTAAAAAAAAGTTAAACTTTTGCATCTGAATGGCTATAACAGGGTTATTTCAAGATGTGGCCTTGCCCAAGTGTCCCCAAATGCCTATATCTATTCAATGAATGCTCAGATATTCTTAAAAAAAAAAATTTCAGACAGATAGGACAAAATTTGCCTCTATAACAGTTAAAAAGCTGAAAATTATGAAAATAATGGTATATTAAGCCAATAAGTGGTCGTTTGCTGCCCCCCGCTGTTCATTTTATTGTACTACACTCTAATATTGATCTACAAGTCATATTCAGCTTTAAATAAATCACTATTTTAACATTTGCAATCACATTTAGTTAAAATTAATCTATTAAGTAATACTATTGACAATTGTCACATTGAGAAATGTGAATCTTGAAGGAGACTTGCAGGAAACATTTTGTTTACTGCAACATCATAAAGTTCAAATGTCTGTATCTACAACAAAATGTGTGTGTAGTCCTATATTTCTGAATACATATTTAAAAATCTGATTAATAGTTACAAAGAGCTATGTTAAATGATTATAGACCATAGCATTAAAAAAGTGTGTGTGTGTGTGTGTGTGTGTGTTTGTGTGTGTGTGTCTGGCCTTGACCAAGTGTCCCCAAATGCCTATATCTATTCAAAGAATGCTCAGATATTCTTAAAAACAAGTCAGAACATGTGTAATATGCCTCTAAACAAGCATGAACATTTTCAGACAGATCGGACAATATTTGCCTCTATAACAGTTAAAAAGGTGAAAATTACGGGCTTCATATGACAATAATGGTATATTAAGCCAATAAGTGGTCGTTTGCTGCCCCCCGCTGTTCATTTTATTGTACTACACTCTAATATTGATCTATAAGTCATATTCAGACTTTAAAAAAATCACTATTTTAATATTTACAATCACATTTAGTCAAAATTAATCTATTAAGTATTACTATTGACAATTGTCACATTGAGAAATGTGAATCTTGAAGGAGACTTGCAGGAAACATTTTGTTTACTGCAACATCATATAGTTCAAATGTCTGTATCTACAACAAAATGTGTGTGGGTAGTCCAATGTTTCTGAATACATTTTTAATAATCTGATTAATAGTTACAAAGAGTTATGTGAAATGATTATAGACCATAGCATTAAAAAAGTGTGTGTGTGTGTGTGTGTGTGTGTGTGTGTGTGTGTGTGTGTGTGTGTGTGTGTGTGTGTGTGTGTGTGTGTGTGTATAAGCATGCAAAATGGAATTAACATGGAAGACCAATTTGATATATAAGTGATTTTATAATGTCTATTGCAAAGCAACTGTGAAAAGACTTTATTAATAAGTAGAATGTCCAGTAGAGGGCAGCAGAAGACCACTTATTGACTCACTTTCCTTTTAAAGTTAATAATTTTCAACAGTATTTTGCACAAAAGCAATTACTATTATAACATACTCATATTTTGTCAGATTTTATCTCGTCATTTGTACTGACACTTCACATAATTACTAGCAATGTGGTAAATCATGGTAAATCACATTAGAACCATGGTTAATCATAGTAAATAATACTAGAACGTGGTGCATTTCACAAAAAAATGTGACATGCTCATTGACCATTAAAATATATTTTCACAATAACATATTACAAAAACATTGTGTGTGTGTGTGTGTGTGTGTGTGTGTGTGTGTGTGTGTGTGTGTGTATGTGTGTGTGTGTGTGTGTGTGTGTGTGTGTGTGTGTGTGTGTGTGTGTGTGTGTGTGTGTGTGTGTGTGTGTGTGTGTGTGTGTGTGTGTGTGAAAGCATGCATAATGGAACAACTGGTTTGAAGCCTGTTTCAGAGCCTATTTTACTAAAAGGGCTATAACTCAGGAACGAAATGAGATATCTTCACCAAACTTGATGTGTATGGGCTGAGTCTTTGGTCACGGTAAAAAGAATTGTGAGGATTGAACACTTGGTGGCGCTAAAACATGAAAAAAACATGAAAAGGGCTATAACCACCCGACTGCTAGTCCGATTGACTTGAAAGTTGGCATGCAGTGTCTTGGTCCAAGGTACCATGCATGTCTATGAGGAAATTGGTGTATCTTAAAAAACATGGCCGCCATTGGCCGATTAAATTTGAGCACCTATTAGACAAGGTTAACAGAGGCCGATCGGAACAAAACTTGGTGAGCATGTTTGACTCATGGGCCTAGAGGTCTGTAATAATTTTTTAAGAAATTGGCCACTAGTAGGCGCCAATGAGTTTTACGGCTCTGTAATCTTGGATGTTTCTCATATTCCCACAATATTGATATCATTTGATAGATCTTCTCATACTGAACAACTTTGCCTCTAGAAACATTGCTGTCAATCAAATCGTTCATTAAATATTCGTGATTATGTTAGAAACCTACTTTTGCAAACTAGGCCCTGTTTTTTGCCCGATCGGAACCAAACCAGTCTAGGACAATTATCTGGACTCTCTAGATAAATAATTATCAAAAAAAGTTGAACTTTTGCATTTGGATGGCTATAACAGGGTCATTTAGAAAAGAGGCGTGGCAAAATACACTCAAAAGCCTATAAATCCTAAGGGAAAGCTCAAAACTTCACGAAAATTGGTGGGCACATGTAACATTAGATCCTTAACAAGCATTAAACGTTTTATAGAGATCGGACCATAGGTGGCGCTATAACTGTTAAAAACCTTTTAAAACCATGTTTCCTATGGTAAATTGCCTGTAAATTGACTTTTCCATCTATTATTTCAGTGTTTAAAATCTTGCTAAATAAAATGTAATGTCTTTTGATGCTTGTGTGCTTAAAGGCCTTAAAGGCTTGAACCCCGCTAAATGCTGCTTGTTAGGGGTTCAAGCACGAAGTGCTGAAACCCTATTGTATTTGTGCTGATTTTTAGGGGTTCAAGCACGAAGTGCTGAAACCCTATTGTAATTGTATTGATTTTTAGGGGTTCAAGCACGAAGTGCTGAAACCCTATTGTATTTGTGCTGATTTTTATTAGGGGTTCAAGCACGAAGTGCTGAAACCCTATTGTAATTGTATTGATTTTTATTATTATTATTATTATTATTAGGGGCCAACCACCGAAGGTGCGAAGGCACCTATTGAAACCGTTCCCGTTCTTATTAGGGGCCAAGCACCGAAGGTGCGAAGGCACCTATTGAAACCGTTCCCGTTCTTATTATTATTATTCATCTTCTTCTTCTTCTTCCGCCACGAAGTCTATGGCAGCCCATAGAACCGTATGGTAAAAAGTTGTGAAATTTGGCACACTAATAGAGGACAGTCTGAAATGTCACCGTAGCAAATTTGGAGTCTCAAACTCAATCCCTCTAGCGCCACCATCAGTCCAAAATTTGACTCATGTTTATGCTAATAACTTTTGAACCATAAGGGCTAGAAACAAAATTCTTTTTTTCCTCTGAATCCTTGTCTCAAGAAGATTCGATTGCACCCTATGACGTCATTTTCCGTCATAATAATTTTCCCGCCATTTTGAATTTTCCGAAAAACCTACTTTTGCGAACTCGTCCTAGACGGTTCATCCGATTTGTACGAAAATTGAACCAGATTATCTTCAGACCATGCTGACAAAAAATCTTGCAAATCAAGTTGATTCGTTAAATCGTTTTTGATAAACGCGCACACAAATTTTACGTAGCGGTTGCAAAAACCCACTTAAGGCTATATCTCCGAAACGCTTTATCGTATTCAAACCAATCTTGGTACGTGTCATCACAAGCATGACCTGAGGCAATATGCAGCGTTCCGGCCCAGCGCCACCTACTGGTCCGGAGATACAAAAAATGGCTATTTTTGCTTTTAACTTTTGAACCGTTTGTCCAAAAATCATAAAAGTAGTCTGGTTAGATTCAGGACGGCATGCCGTGCCGTTTGATATTCAATTTTACCATATCGGCCATTTTGGCTCTCGGCCATTTTGAATTATGTGCTAAAATGCTATATTTTACAAACTCATTAGTCTATCGTTATGAAACTTGGTATGTGTCTTCCGCACCATGCTTTGAAGGTACTCAAAAAGTGTTGGGGCAGTGCCACCTTGTGGTCAAAGGTTATAACAAAATTTACAAAAATGCTAATAACTTTTGATTAAATTAGCTTAGTTTAATGAAACTGGTCATAATACATTCATTGGCTCATACTTATTCAATTGCACCCTATGACGTCATTTTCGGTCATGATAATTTCCCCGCCATTTTTAATTTTCCAAAAAACCTACTTTTGCGAACTCGTCCTAGACGGTTTGTCCGATTTGCACAGAAATTGAACCATATCATCTTCAGACCATGCTGACAAAAAATCTTGCAAATCAAGTTGATTTGTCTAATCGTTTTTGATAAACGCGCACACAAATTTTGCGTAGCGGTTGCAAAAACACTCATAAGGCAATATCTCCGCAATGCTTTATCGTATTCAAACCAATCTTGGTACATGTCATCACAAGCATGACCTGAGGCAACATGCTGCGTTTCGGCGCAGTGCCACCTACTGGTACGGAGATACAAAGAATGGATATTTTTGCTTTTATAATTTTTTTAACCGTTTGTCCAAAAATCATAAAAGTTGTCTCGTTAGATTCAGGACGGCATGCCGAGTCGTCTGATATTCAATTTTACCATATCGGCCATTTTGGCTGTCGGCCATTTTGAATTATGTGCTAAAATACAAACGCATTAGTCTATCGTTATGAAATGTGGTATGTCTTCCGCACCATGCTTTGAAGGTACTCAAAAAGTTTTGGGGCAGTGCCACCTTGTGGTCAAAGGTTATAACAAAATTTACAAAAATGCTAATAACTTTTGATTAAATTAGCCTAGTTTAATGAAACTGGTCATAATACATTTATTGGCTCATGCCGAGAACATGGATACTAATTTTGCCATATTTGGTCAAACATCCTGTCCTCAATGTTCTTATTTGATCAAAATATACTTTTTCAAACTCATCTTAGACCGTTTGTCCAATTTCCACCAAGATCGAAGCGTATCATCTTCAGACTGTGTCAACAAAAAGTTAGGGATTTTGCATCCATAGATGAAACCGTTTTTGTAAACCGCAGCGACGAATTTGAGGCATGATGCCAAAATGACTCTTGAGGCTGTATCTCTGCAATGCTTTGACATATTGGCATCAAACTTTGCATGTATCATTGTTCCATTATTCTGACCACACCACATCAATTTCGTAACTGTGCCACCTATTGGTCAAAAGTGATAAACCATTAACTTATATTATCATTGACTCTATATATGATATTTCAGCCATTTTGCCTAATCTTCTTAAACTGTATAATTGTTCATTGTTGCAGTTGGTCTGACACTCTCAGACTGCAAAGCATTTTTCAGCCTTTTGCCTAAAATCATCTTAAAATGTGATTAATTGCTCATTGCTCCAGTTGATCTGACACTGCCAGCCATTTTGGCATGTCTTGTCTTCTTCTTTGCGCTTGGCCCCGGTATTGCTGCTTGCAGCTATATTTATTATTATTAGGGGCCAAGCACCGAAGGTGCGAAGGCACCTATTGAAACCGTTCCCGTTCTTCTTATTATTATTCATCTTCTTCTTCTTCTTCTTCTTCCGCCACGAAGTCTATGGCAGCCCATAGAACCGTATGGTAAAAAGTTGTGAAATTTGGCACACTCATAGAGGACAGTCGGAAACGTCACCATAGCAAATTTGGAGTCTCTAACTCAATCCCTCTAGCGCCACCATCAGTCCAAAATTTGACTCATGTTTATGCTAATAACTTTTGAACCATAAGGGCTAGAAACAAAATTCTTTTTTCCTCTGATTCCTTGGCTCAAGACGATTCGATTGCACCATATGACGTCATTTTCCGTCATAAAAACTTTCCCGCCATTTTGAATTTTCCGAAAAACCTACTTTTACGAACTCGTCCTAGACGGTTCATCCGATTTGCACGAAAATTGAACCAGATCATCTTCAGACCATGCTGACAAAAAATCTTGCAAATCAAGTTGATTCGTCAAATCATTTGCGATAAACGTGCAAACAAATTTTACGTAGCGGTTGCAAAAACACACTTAAGGCAATATCTCCGCAACGCTTTATCGTATTCAAACCAAACTTGGTACATGTCATCACAAGCATGACTTGAGGCAACATACAGCGTTTCGGCGCAGCGCCACCTACTGGTCCGGAGATACGAACAATTGCTATTTTTGCTTATAACTTCTGAACTGTTTGTCCAAAAATCATAAAAGTGGTCTCGTTACATTCAGGACGGCATGCCGAGTCATCTGATATTCAATTTTACCATATCGGCCATTTTGGCTGTCGGCCATTTTGAATTATGTGCTAAAATGCTGTATTTTATGAACACATGAATGGATTGTTACGAAACTCGGTTTGGGTCATCAACACGGTGCCCTGAATGAGCCCAAGAAGTTTCGAAACAGCGCCACCTAGTGGAGAATTTTTTTTTTCAAATGCTTATAACATTAGGTGAGATTGACTTATTTTCATGAGAGTAACTTTTTTTGTCTCCTGAATCCTCGCCGAGTCCAACGATACCAGACTTGCCAGGTTTCGGCATATTATTTGTGCAGCGTAGTAATTTAGCACTTTAAAAACATTAGCTGATATCTTCGAAACCGCTTGTCCGATCGAGACGAAACCAGCATCAGAAGTTCAGAAACATAGGTTGATAGCTAAATGATAATGCCCAGATGTCAAAATATTGATAGTAAGGGGGTGTAAAATCCAATCAAAGTCAGGTGTCAGTCATTTTTCATGTTTTTTTTCATATAAATGTATATAACTCCAAAACTAAACAAGATATTTTCACCAAAATTGACACAGACATGTATGGGCTCACTCCAAGGACACATAAAAAAAATGATAGGATTTTGCCACTTGGTGGCGCTATAATAGAACAAACATGAAATTCCCATTGACTACAATGCAGTTTTATGATATAAAATGCTATGCTTCACAAATGAATTGGTGTATCATTACGAAACTTGAAATTGGCCATCAGCACCATGCCTTTAAGCTGCTTAAACGGTTTCAAAACAGCACCGCCATGTGGTCCATACTTATAATGAAAAGGCCTCTTGAGGCTATATCTCTGCAATGACATATTGACACTATATTGACACTCTGCTTTGATATATTGACACCAATCTTTGCATGTGTCATTGTTCCCTTATTCTGACCACACCACATCAATTTCGTAACTGTGCCACCTATTGGTTGAAAGTGATAAATCATTAAATCATTATTATTGACTGTATTTATCATTTTACAGCTATTTTGCCTAAATCACCATAATAGGTCTTTAATTGCTCATTGCTGCCGTTGATCTGACATTGCCAGCATTTTTGGCATGTCTTGTCTTCTTCTTTGCGCTTGGCCCCGGTATTGCTGCTTGCAGCTATATTTCATCTTCTTCTTCTTCTTCCGCCACGAAGTCTATGGCAGCCCATAGAACCGTATGGTAAAAAGTTGTGAAATTTGGCACACTAATAGAGGACAGTCGGAAAAGTCACCATAGCAAATTTGGAGTCTCTAACTCAATCCCTCTAGCGCCACCATCAGTCCAAAATTTGACTCATGTTTATGCTAATAACTTTTGAACCATAAGGGCTAGAAACAAAATTCTTTTTTCCTCTGATTCCTTGGCTCAAGACGATTCGATTGCACCATATGACGTCATTTTCCGTCATAAAAACTTTCCCGCCATTTTTAATTTTCCGAAAAACCTACTTTTACGAACTCGTCCTAGACGGTTCATCCGATTTGCACGAAAATTAAACCAGATCATCTTCAGACGATGCTGACAAAAAATCTTGCAAATCAAGTTGATTCGTCAAATCATTTGCGATAAACGCGCAAACAAATTTTACGTAGCGGTTGCAAAAACACACTTAAGGCAATATCTCCGCAACGCTTTATCGTATTCAAACCAAACTTGGTACATGTCATCACAAGCATGACTTGAGGCAACATACAGCGTTTCGGCGCAGCGCCACCTACTGGTCCGGAGATACGAACAATTGCTATTTTTGCTTATAACTTCTGAACTGTTTGTCCAAAAATCATAAAAGTGGTCTCGTTACATTCAGGACGGCATGCCGAGTCGTCTGATATTCAATTTTACCATATCGGCCATTTTGGCTGTCGGCCATTTTGAATTATGTGCTAAAATGCTGTATTTTATGAACACATGAACGGATTGTTACGAAACTCGGTTTGGGTCATCAACACGGTGCCCTGAATGAGCCCAAGAAGTTTCGAAACAGCGCCACCTAGTGGAGAATTTTTTTTTCAAATGCTTATAACTTTAGGTGAGATTGACTTATTTTCATGAGAGTAACTTTTTTTGTCTCCTGAATCCTCGCCGAGTCCAACGATACCAGACTTGCCAGGTTTCGGCGTACTATTTGTGCAGCGTGGTAATTTAGCACTTTAAAAACATTAGCTGATATCTTCGAAACCGCTAGTCCGATCGAGACGAAACCAGCATCAGAAGTTCGGAAACATAGGTCGATAATTAAACATTTATGCCCAAATGTCAAAATATTGATAGTAAGGGGGTGTAAAATCCAATCAAAGTCAGGTGTCAGTCATTTTTCATGTGTTTTTTCATATAAATGTATATAACTCCAAAACTAAACAAGATATTTTCACCAAAATTGACACAGACATGTATGGGCTCACTCCAAGGACACATAAAAAAAATGATAGGATTGTGCCACTTGGTGGCGCTATAATAGAACAAAATATGAAATTCCCATTGACTACAATGCAGTTTTATGATATAAAATGCTATGCTTCACAAATGAATTGGTGTATCATTACGAAACTTGAAATTGGCCATCAGCACCATGCCTTTAAGCTGCTTAAACGGTTTCAAAACAGCACCGCCATGTGGTCCATACTTATAATGAAAAGACCTCTTGTGGCCATATCTCTGCAATGACATATTGACACTATATTGACACTCTGCTTTGATATATTGACACCAATCTTTGCATGTGTCATTGTTCCCTTATTCTGACCACACCACATCAATTTCGTAACTGTGCCACCTATTGGTTGAAAGTGATAAATCATTAAATCATTATTATTGACTGTATTTATCATTTTACAGCTATTTTGCCTAAAATCACCTTAATAGGTCTTTAATTGCTCATTGCTGCCGTTGATCTGACATTGCCAGCATTTTTGGCATGTCTTGTCTTCTTCTTTGCGCTTGGCCCCGGTATTGCTGCTTGCAGCTATATTTATTAGGGGTTCAAGCACGAAGTGCTGAAACCCTATTGTAATTGTATTGATTTTTATTATTATTATTAGGGGTTCAAGCACGAAGTGCTGAAACCCTATTGTAATTGTATTGATTTTTATTATTAGGGGTTCAAGCACGAAGTGCTGAAACCCTATTGTATTTGTGCTGATTTTTATTAGGGGTTCAAGCACGAAGTGCTGAAACCCTATTGTAATTGTATTGATTTTTATTATTATTATTATTATTATTATTATTCTCCGCTAAAACGCATCGTGCAGCCCAAACCGTAAGGGCTGGAACTTTGAAACTTTGTCAGATGGTAGTACACAAATCGAGGAGAGGCTATCAAATTATGAGCCAGATTGGCCTATAGGTGGCGCTATAGCAATCAATTGCGCGAAACTGCTCATAACTCCTAAACCGTATGTCGTAGACTCAAGTGTCTTATATCATTGGAAAACTGAATACCTGACGTAAAAAATGTATATCTCCGATTTCATTTCCGCCATTATAGATTTTCCGCCATTTTGAATTATGTCAAAAAACTACTTTTGCGAACTAGTCCCTGAATTTTAGCCCGATCGGAACCAAACCAGTGCAGAAATGTTCTCTGTAGTATGAATATCAATAATTATCGAAAAAAAGTAGAAATTTCTATTCACTGTTGCTAAGGGGCGGAAAACGAACGTTGTGGGAGGAGCCTATTTTACTAAAATGGCTATAACTCAAGAACAAAATGAGATATCTTTACCAAACTTTGTAAACATGTGTACGGGCTGAGTCTTGGGTCAAGATAAAACAATTGCGACGATTGAACACTTGGTGGCGCTATAACACGAAAAAAACATGAAAATGGCTATAACCACCCGACCGCTAGTCCCATTGACTTGAAAATTGGTATGCAGTGTCTTGGTCCAAGGTACCATGTATGTCTATGAGGACATTGGCGTATCTTAAAAAACATGGCTGCTATTGGCCAATGAAATTTGAGCATCTCTAAGACAAGGTTAACGGAGGCCAATCGGAATGAAACTCGGTGGGCATGTTTGACTCATGGACTTAGAGGACTGTAAGAATTTTGAAAGAAATCGGCCACTAGTTGGTGCTAACGAGTTTTTTGGCTCTGTAATCACGTGGTGTGGCACACATCAACCAAATAAACACATCATATGATAGGGCTCCTCATACTGAACAACTTTTCCTCTAGAAGCATTGCTGTCAATCAAATCGTTCATTAAATATTTGTGATTATGTTTAAAACCTACTTTTGCAAACTAGTCCCTGGATTTTTGCCTGATCGGAACCAAACCAGTCTAGGACAATTCTCTGGACTCTCTAGATCAATAATTATTGAAAAAAAGTTGAACTTTTGCCTTTGGATGGCTATAACAGGGTCATTTAGAAGAGGGGCGTAGCAAAATACACTCAAAAGCCTATAAATCCTAAAGGAAAACTCAAAACTTCACTAAAATTGTTATGTATATGTAACATAACATGCTGAAAAAGCATGCAAAGTTTCATGGAGATCGGACCATAGGTGGCGCTATAACTGTTAAAAAGCTTTGAAAACCATGTATTCCCTATGGTGAATTGCCTGTATTGGCTGTAAATGGTATTTTCCATCTCTGTAATCAGGTGGGGTTAAAAACATCCACATAATATGCATAAATTATGATAGATCTCCTCACACTGAATAACTTTGCCTCAAGAACCAATACTGTCAATCAAATCGTTATTTAAACATTCACAATTATGTTAATAACCTACTTTTGCAAACTAGTCATAGATTTTTCAACCTGATCAGAACCAAACCAGTGCAGTACAATTCTCTGGACTCTTTAGAGCATTTAAAAAAAATTAAACTTTTGCATCTGAATGGCTATAACAGGGTTATTTCATGATGTGGCCTTGACCAAGTGTCCCCAAATGCCTATATCTATTCAATGAATGCTCAGATATTCTTAAAAACAAGTTAGAACATGTGTACTATGCCTCTAAACAAGCATGAACATTTTCAGACAGATAGGACAATATTTGCCTCTATAACAGTTAAAAAGTTGAAAATTATGAAAATAATGGTATATTAAGCCAATAAGTGGTCGTTTGCTGCCCCCCGCTGTTCATTTTATTGTACTACACTCTAATATTGATCTACAAGTCATATTCAGCTTAAAATAAATCACTATTTTAACATTTGCAATCACATTTAGTTAAAATTAATCTATTAAGTATTACTATTGACAATTGTCACATTGAGAAATGTGAATCTTGAAGGAGACTTGCAGGAAACATTTTGTTTACTGCAACATCATAAAGTTCAAATGTCTGTATCTACAACAAAATGTGTGTGTGTAGTCCTATGTTTCTGAATACTTTTTTAAAAATCTGATTAATAGTTACAAAGAGCTATGTTAAATGATTATGGACCATAGCATTAAAAGTGTGTGTGTGTGTGTGTGTGTGTGTGTGTGTGTCTGGCCTTGACCAAGTGTCCCCAAATGCCTATATCTATTCAATGAATGCTCAGATATTCTTAAAAACAAGTCAGAACATGTGTACTATGCCTCTAAACAAGCATGAACATTTTCAGAAAGATCAGACAATATTTGCCTCTATAACAGTTAAAAAGGTGAAAATTACAGGGTTCATATGACAATAATGGTATATTAAGCCAATAAGTGGTCGTTTGCTGCCCCCCGCTGTTCATTTTATTGTACTACACTCTAATATTGATCTATAAGTCATATTCAGACTTTAAAAAAATCACTATTTTAACATTTACAATCACATTTAGTCAAAATTAATCTATTAAGTATTACTATTGACAATTGTCACATTGAGAAATGTGAATCTTGAAGGAGACTTGCAGGAAACATTTTGTTTACTGCAACATCATATAGTTCAAATGTCTGTAATTACAACAAAATGTGTGTGTGTAGTCCTATGTTTCTAAATACATTTTTAATAATCTGATTAATAGTTACAAAGAGCTATGTTAAATGATTATAGACCATAGCATTAAAAAAATGTGTGTGTCTGTGTGTGTGTGTGTGTGTGTGTGTGTGTGTGTGTGTGTGTCTGTTTGTTTGTGTGTGTGTGTGTGTGTGTGTGTGTGTGTGTTTGTGTGTGTGTGTGTGTGTAAGCATGTATAATGGAATTAACATGGAAGACCAATTTGATATATAACTGATTTTATAGTGTTTATTGCAAAGCAACTGTGAAAAGACTTTATTAATAAGTAGAATGTCCAGCAGAGGGCAGCAGAAGACCATTTATTGACTCACTTTCCTTTTACAGTTCATGATTTTCCACAGTATTTTGCACAAAAGCAATTACTATTATAACACACTCATATTTTGTCAGAGTTTATCTCTTCATTTGTACTGACACTTCACATAATTACTAGCAATGTGGTAAATCATGGTAAATCATGCTAGAAACATGGTAAATCATAGTAAATAATGCTAGAACATGGTATATCTTGGTAAATAATGCTAGAACAGGGTACATCATGGTGTATTTCACAAAAAAAGTGACATGCTCATAGACCATTAAAAAATATTTTCACAATAACATATCTCAAAAACATTGTGTGTGTGTGTGTGTGTAACCATGCATAATGGAACAACTGGTTTGAAGCCTGTTTTAGAGCCTATTTTACTAAAAGGGCTATAACTCCGGAACGAAATGAGATATCTTCACCAAACTTGGTACACATGTGTATTGGCTGAGTCTTTGGTCACGGTAAAAAGAATTGTGAGGATTGAACACTTGGTGGCGCTATAACATGAAAAAAACATGAAAAGGGCTATAACCACCCGACTGCTAGTCCGATTGACTTGAAAGTTGGTATGCAGTGTCTTGGTCCAAGGTACCATGCATGTCTATGAGGACATTGGCGTAACTCAAAAAACATGGCCGCCATTGGCCAATTAAATTTGAGCACCTATTATACAAGGTTAACGGAGGCCGATCGGAACAAAACTTGGTGAGCATGTTTGACGCATGGTCCTAGAGGTCTGTAAGAATTTTTTAAGAAATTGGCCACTAGTAGGTGCCAATGAGTTTTACGGCTCTATAATCTTGGATATTTCACATATTCCCACAATATTGATATCATTTGATAGATCTTCTCATATTGAACAACTTTGCCTCTAAAAAACATTGCTGTCAATCAAATCGTTCATTAAATATTCGCGATTATGTTAGAAAACTACTTTTGCAAACTAGGCCCTGTTTTTTTGCAGATCGGAACCAAACCAGTCTAGGACAATTCTCTGGACTCTCTAGATCAATAATTATCAAAAAAGTTGAACTTTTGCATTTGGATGGCTATAACAGGGTCATTTAGAAAAGAAGCGTGGCAAAATACACTCAAAAGCCTATAAAATCTAAGGGAAAACTCAAAACTTCACGAAAATTGGTGGGCATATGTGACATTAGATCCTTAACAAGCATTAAACGTTTTATAGAGCTCGGACCATAGGTGGCGCTATAACTGTTAAAAACCTTTTAAAACCATGTTTCCTATGGTAAATTGCCTGTAAATTGACTTTTCCATCTATTATTTCAGTGTTTAAAATCTTACTAAATAAAACTTAATGTCTTTTGATGCTTGTGTGCTTAAAGGCCTTAAAGGCTTGAACCCCGCTAAATGCTGCTTGCAGCTTTAATTATTATTATTATTATTATTACTCTCCGCTAAAACGCATCGTGCAGCCCAAACCATAAGGGCTGGAGCGTTGAAACTTTGTCAGATGGTAGCCCAAAAATTGAGGAGAGGGTATCAAAGTATGACCCCGATTGGCCAATAGGTGGCGCTATAGCAATCAATTGCGCATAACTGCTTTTAACTCCTAAATCATAAGTTGTACACTCAAGTGTCTTATATCATTGGAAAGCTGAATACCTGACTTAAATAATGTATATCTCGGATTTAATTTCCGGTATGCAAATTTTTCCGCCATTTAGAATTTTGTTGAAAAACTACTTTTGCGAACTAGTCCCTGGATTTTAGCCCGATCGGAACCAAACCAGTGCAGAAATGTTCTCTGGAGTCTGAATATCAATAATTATCGAAAAAAAGTATAAATTTCGCTTCATGGTCGCAAAGGGGCGGAAAACGAATGTTGTGGGAGGAGCCTATTTTACTAAAATGGCTATAACTCAAGAACAAAATGAGATATCTTTACCAAACTTGGTACACATGTGTATGGGCTAAGTCTTTGGTCACGATAAAACAATCGCGACGATTGACCACTTGGTGGCGCTATAACACCAAAAAAACATGAAAATGGCTATAACCACCCGACCGCTAGTCCGATTGACTTGAAAATTGGTATGCAGTGTCTTGATCGAAGGTGCCATATATGTCTATGAGGACATTGGCGTATCTCAAAAAACATGGCTGCTATCGGCTAATGAAGTTTGAGCACCTCTAAGACAAGGTTAACGGAGGCCGATTGGAATGAAACTTGGTGGGCATCTTTGACTCATGGCCCTAGAGGTCTGTAAGAATTTTGAAAGAAATCGGCCACTAGTTGGCGCTTACGAGTTTTATGGCTCTGTAATCACGTGGTGTTGCACACATCAACCAAATATACACATCATATTATAGGTCTCCTCATGCTGAACAACTTTGCCTCCAGAAGCATTGCTGTCAATCAAACCGTTCATTAAATATCCGTGATTATGTTTAAAACCTACTTTTACGAACTAGTCCCTGGATTTTTGCCCGATGGGAACCAAACCAGTCTAGAACAATTCTCTGTACTCTCTAGATCAATAATTATTGAAAAAAAGTTGAACTTTTGCATTTGGATGGCTATAACAGGGTCATTTAGAAGAGGAGCTTAGCAAAATACACTCAAAAGTCTATAAATCCTAAAGAAAAACTCAAAACTTCACGAACATTTTTTTGTATATGTAACATAACATGCTGAAGAATCATGCAAAGTTTCATGGAGATCGGACCATAGGTGGCGCTATAACTGTTAAAAAGCTTTGAAAACCATGTATTCCCAATGGTGAAATGCCTGTATTGGCTGTAAATGGTATTTTCCATCTCTGTAATCAGGTGGGGTTAAAAACATATACATAATATGCATAAATTATGATAGATCTCCTCATACTGAACAACTTTGCTTCAAGAACCAATACTGTCAATCAAATCGTTATTTAAACATTCACAATTATGTTAATAACCTCATTTTGCAATCTAGTCCTAGTTTTTTTTGCCCGATCGGAACCAAACCACTGCAGTATGATTCTCTGGACTCTTTAGAGCAATAATTATTTAAAAAAAAAGTTAAACTTTTGCCTCTGAATGGCTATAACAGGGTTATTTCAAGATGTGTCCTTGACCAAGTGTCCCCAAATGCCTATATCTATTCAATGAATGCTCAGATATTCTTAAAAACAAGTCAGAACATGTGTAATATGCTTCTAAACAAGCATGAAATGTTTCAGACAGATAGGACAATATTTGCCTCTATAACACTTAAAAAGGTTAAAATTACAGAGTTCATATGAAAATAATGACCAATAAGTGGTCGTTTGCTGCCCCCCGCTGTTCTTTTTATTGTACTACACTCTAATATTGAACTATAAGTCATATTCAGACTTTTAAAAAATCACTATTTTAACATTTACAATCACATTTAGTCAAAATTAATCTATTAGCTATTACCATTGACAATAATTGTCACATTGAGAAAGTGAATCTTGAAAGAGACTTGCAGGAAACATTTTGTTTACTGCAACATCATATAGTTCAAATGTCTGTATCTACAACAAAATGTGTGTGTGTAGTCCTATGTTTCTGAATACATTTTTAATAATCTGATTAATAGTTACAAAGAGCTATGTGAAATGATTATAGACCATAGCATTAAAAAGTGTGTGTGTGTGTGTGTGTGTGTGTGTGTGTGTGTGTGTGTGTGTGTGTGTGTGTGTGTGTGTGTGTGTGTGTGTGTGTGTGTGTGTGTGTGTGTGTGTGTGTGTGTGTATAAGCATGCATAATGGAATTAACATGGAAGACCAATTTGATATATAACTGATTTTATAGTGTTTATTGCAAAGCAACTGTGAAAAGACTTTATTAATAAGTAGAATGTCCAGCAGAGGGCAGCAAAAGACCACTCATTGGTTCATTCTGTCCACTAAGCATATATATAAACTCTAAAAAAACATTATAATAGCATTGAAAATGACATTTTGTCAATGTTTATCAATTAAGTTGTTCATTTGATTAATGTTTTTACAATAATTATTAAATTACAATTAAAATAATGCCTGAAAATATGTTTTAAAGGGGAAAACCTGGAATAAGCTATTTGTTACCCATCATTTATTTCAAATATCTATATCTCCAACAAAATGTGCATGTGAGTTAAGCACGTTTGAAGACATTAACTTGGAAAATGTGCCCATTAAATGAAAAACAGACATTTCAAATGAAAATGAGCCAATGAGTGGTTCTCTGCTGCCACCTGCTGGGCTTAAATAGTCATTTTGTCATACTATTTACTTATCATGTTCTATAATTCCTATTTAGACATTATAAAGTCACTATTACAATATTTACAATCACATTTTGTCAAATTAATTTATTTGAAATATATTATGGCGTATTACCTAAAATTGCCACCAGATGGCAGCAGAAGACCACTCATTGGCTTATCCTCTAAACTAATATTGTTCAATCATATTTAAACTGTGATCGTGCAGACCAAAGCGTAAATGCTAAAGACTTGAAACTTCATCAGATGATAGTACAAAAATCGAGGCTAATGTTGTCAGAGTATGAACCCGATTGGCCAATAGGTGGCGCTACAGCAATCAAAAGCGCGAAATGGCTTATAACTCCTAAACCGTATGTCGTAGACTCAAGTGTCTTATATCATTGGAAAGGTGAGTCCATGACGAACAAAACATATTTCTCCGATTTCATTTCCGCCATTATAGATTTTCCGCCATTTTGAATTTTGTCAAAAAACTACTTTTGCAAACTAGTCCTAGGTTTTTTGCCCGATCGGAACCAAACCAGTGTCAAAATGTTCTCTGGAGTCTGATTATCCATAATTATCAAAAAAAAAACGAAATTTATATTCACGGTTGTTAAGGAGCGTAAAAATAGTTGTTCAGGGCGGAGCCTATTTACTAAAAAAGCTATAACTCAAGAACAAAATGAGATATCTTTACCAAACTTGGTAGACATGTGTATAGGCTGAGTCTTTGGTCACGATAAAAAAATTGTGACGATTTAACACTTGGTGGCGCAATAACGTGAAAAAACATGAAAATGGCTTTAAACACCCGACCGCTAGTCCGATTGACCTGAAAATTGGTATGCAGTGTCTTGGTCCAAGGCACCAAGTATGTCTATGAGGACATTGGCGTATCTCAAAAAACATGGCTGCCATAGCCAATTAAATTTGAGCACCTATTAGACAAGTCTCATGGCCCTAGAGGTATGTAAGAATTTTGAAAGAAATCGGCCACTAGTTGGCCCTAATGAGTTTTATGGCTCTGTAATCAAGTGGTGTTGCACACATCCACAAAATATACATATCATATGATAGGACTCCTCATGTTGAACAACTTTGCCTCTAGAAGCATTGCTGTCAATCAAGCCGTTCATTAAATATTCGTGATTATGTTTAAAACCTACTTTTGCGAACTAGTCCCTGGATTTTTGATTGATCGGAACCAAACCAGTCTAGGACAATTCTCTGGACTCTTTAGATCAATAATTATCGAAAAAAAGTTGAACTTTTGCATTTGGATGGCTATAACAGGGTCATTTAGAAGAGGGACATAGCAAAATACACTCAAAAGCCTATAAATCCAAAAGGAAAACTCAAAACTTCACGAAAATTGTTATGTATATGTGAAATAACATGCTGGAGAAGCATGCAAAGTGTCATGGAGATCGGACCATAGGTGGCGCTATAACTGTTAAAAAGCTTTGAAAACCATGTATTCCCTATGGTGAATTGCCTGTATTGGCTGTAAATGGTATTTTCCATCTCTGTTATCAGGTGGGGTTAAAAACATCCACATAATATGCATAAATTATGATAGATCTCCTCATACTGAACATCTTTGCCTCAAGAACCAATACTGTCAATCAAATCGTTATTTAAACATTCACAATAATGTTAATAACCTACTTTTGCAAACTAGTCATAGATTTTTCAACCTGATCAGAACCAAACCAGTGCAGTACAATTCTCTGGACTCTTTAGAGCAATAATTATTTTTAAAAAAAGTTAAACTTTTGCATCTGAATGGCTATAACAGGGTTATTTCATGATGTGGCCTTGACCAAGTGTCCCCAAATTCCTATATCTATTCAATGAATGCTCAGATATTCTTAAAAACAAGTCAGAACATGTGTACTATGCCTCTAAACAAGCATGAAAAATTTCAGACAGATAGGACAATATTTGCCTCTATAACAGTTAAAAAGCTGAAAATTATGAAAATAATGGTATATTAAGCCAATAAGTGGTCGTTTGCTGCCCCCCGCTGTTCATTTTATTGTACTACACTCTAATATTGATCTACAAGTCATACTCAGCTTAAAATAAATCACTATTTTAACATTTGCAATCACATTTAGTTAAAATTTATCTATTACAGTTTTTTACAATCACTTAGTTACTATTTTCAGAACCTTGATGCCATTTTTCACAACTCTAGACACAAAACTCACAACCAATGATCAAAATGCACATTTTTCAAAACTCTAACCCTTTTCTCAATTGCTTGGATACAATACACATAAAACTTAGATCATTTGTTCATTCAACAAAAATCACCTGTTCAATATGACACAACTTAACATCAAATTACTACTATTTCAAAAGGCAATTCACACATTACATTTCAAATGAGTGTCTATTCATTTCCTTACAATGATCTAACTATCAATTGATACAACTGCTCAAAATGATAAGTAACTGTTGCATTACTCTTAATGCATAGTTGTATGGAAACAGACAAACAATCTTCCATGTTTACAGTAAATCATGAACAGTTTGTTCAATGTTTGTTCAATCATGAAAGTTTCAAGATAACGAGATTCCTTGTCACTAATAAGTGTGAAGCATGAACCAATTAGACTACAATACCCATGGATGTAGCCTACAGTAATATTTTACTGTATCATAATGCTTCATCAGACACTGTGTCTATGGTCCCAAATACTGTTACACCTTTTCAGACTATTTACAGTATTGACAGCACTGCACTGTATTCAGGCCCTTGTAATTGCTTGTCCAATTCTGCCAACTCGTTACTAATGATTGAGTGCACTTTGTGGAATGAGTATATAAAGAGTTGATTGGGATCCAATTGCAAGAGCGTAGTGATATGTAACATGGAGCCAGCAGGTGATCCAGGTCACAATGGAGGTCAAGCAGTGGTGGGAGGAAGACGAGGAAGACGTGTTGGTCAAAGGAATGGCAGGGGACAGGCACCCCTTCTGAGAGGTGGTCGTGGGCCTCGTTTGAGAGGTGTGGGGGAACGTGGTAGAGGACAAGACCACGGACCAAGACAGCGGCAGCAACAGCATAGAGTGTCCAATGAAATTCGGGCAATAGTTGTAGACCATGTCATAAATCATGGCATGACAATGACTGAGGCGACTGCAATGATTCAACCAAACCTCAGAAGGTCAACCGTGGCCTCAATAATCAGAACATTCCGCAATGAGAACCGGTAAGTTATCAGCATGCACTAAACATTATGCTACTCTCAATTGTCAAATGACTGCATACCAACGTGTATCACAGAATAGGTGATGTGACCAAGTGTCTTCTTACTCTAATTTTCCCTGTAGAATTGAGACCAGGCCAAATAGTGGAGGCAGAGGCAAAATTCTAACTGACCAACAGGAGCAGGCTGTGGTCGATTTGGTTCGGGCCAGAAATGATATTCGCCTTACAGAAATTCGCCAGCATATCTTGGACAATGAAGACATGTTCAACAATGTGGGATCCATAAGTTTGCCGACTATTGCACGCATACTGAATAGACACCAGGTATCTATAAAACAACTATATCATGTGCCTTTCGAAAGAAATGCAGACAGAGTGAAGCAAATGAGGACTGAGTATGTTCAGGTGAGTTCAGTTTCAAGATGGCTGTTGTAAAAACATTCCCCAAAATTCTACATTGTAAAGTATCTCTAAATCTCTTTCCAAAATGTATTTTTAGAGGGTGATGGAGCTGGATGCTGATGACGACCATCACAAATTCATATATTTGGATGAGGCAGGTTTTAATCTGGCCAAGACAAGGAGGAGAGGTCGGAATTTCATTGGCCAGCGGGCAACCATCCAAGTACCTGGACAACGTGGGGCCAACATCACCATGTGTGCGGCTATATCAGAAGATGGTGTGGTGGGACGCAGACCTCATATTGGACCATATAATGCAGCTCTCCTTGTCACCTTTCTTGATGAGCTCGATCAGGTTTGTAGAGCTGAAGTTGTGACCTATGTCATTGTGTGGGACAATGTCAGGTTCCATCATGCTCATGTGGTGCAAGCATGGTTTCAGGCCCATGCACAATTTACCACCCTGTATTTACCCCCATACTCTCCCTTCCTTAACCCGATTGAGGAATTGTTCTCCGCATGGAGATGGAAGGTTCATGATAGGCACCCTCATGAACAAGTCACTCTTCTCCAGGCCATGGATGAAGCCTGCAATGACATTACAGCAGACCAGTGTCAGGCCTGGATTCACCATGCCTGAAGGTTTTTCCCAAGATGTTTGGCTAATGAAAACATCCATTGTGATGTAGATGAGAACCTGTGGCCAAATCCACAACACAGAGTTGATGACAATGCAGAAGTACAGTAATCACTCATGTTTTGTTTCTAGTACAAGCAAGCAAGAACACTACATTTGATGTTTTACAGTACTTTCTTTTCTATTTCATAGATAATTATTTTTGATGATTAGTTTTATAAATAAACCTATGTTGTGATTGTACTGTAGTTTTGCATCAATATATTAAAAACTTTGTTCAATGATTCCACTGTGTCTGTAGTATTCTCTCTACTACTGCAGTACTTTTACAGAGATTTACTGTACATGTAGTACCATAATGAAACCTGTATCACTTATTTTGTTCTACAATATTTAATGATTGTACGAACAATAACACAGTGAAACTATCAGTTGCTTCTGTGTGGGTGATCTAGTTATGTTTCAATGGTATTTCACAGTAAATTTGTTTTTTGAACCAATGATTGTGCAAGTGCAAGATTTCTTTAAAGATGTGAATGCACAATGTAATGTTTTGAACATTAGATAGCCTGTGTTACAAGTGATAACCGTTTTGAGTTTTGTGTCTAGAGTTGTGAAAAATGGCATCAAGGTTCTGAAAATAGTAACGAAGTGATTGTAAAAAACTGTAAGTATTACTATTGACAATTTTCACATTGAGAAATGTGAATCTTGAAGGAGACTTGCAGGAAACATTTTGTTTACTGCAACATCATAAAGTTCAAATGTCTGTATCTACAACAAAATGTGTGTGGGTGGTCCTATGTTTCTGAATACATTTTTAATAATCTGATTAATAGTTACAAAGAGTTATGTGAAATGATTATAGACCATAGAATTAAAAAAGTGTGTGTGTGTGTGTGTGTGTGTGTGTGTGTGTGTGTGTGTGTGTGTGTGTGTGTGTGTGTGTGTGTGTGTGTGTGTGTGTGTGTGTGTGTGTGTGTGTGTGTGTGTGTGTGTATAAGCATGCAAAATGGAATTAACATGGAAGACCAATTTGATATATAAGTGATTTTATAATGTCTATTGCAAAGCAACTGTGAAAAGACTTTATTAATAAGTAGAATGTCCAGCAGAGGGCAGCAGAAGACCACTTATTGACTCACTTTCCTTTTAAAGTTAATAATTTTCAACAGTGACAAAAGCAATTACTATTATAACATACTCATATTTTGTCAGATTTTAATTCTTCATTTGTACTGACACTTCACATAATTACTAGCAATGTGGTAAATCATGGTAAATCACATTAGAATCATGGTTAATCATAGTAAATAATACTAGAACGTGGTGCATTTCACAAAAAAATGTGACATGCTCATAGACCATTAAAATATATTTTCACAATAACATATTACAAAAACATTGTGTGTGTGTGTGTGTGTGTGTGTGTGTGTGTGTGTGTGTGTGTGTGTGTGTGTGTGTGTGTGTGTGTGTGTGTGTGTGTGTGTGTGTGTGTGTGTGTGTGTGTGTGTGTATGTGTGTGTGTGAAAGCATGCATAATGGAACAACTGGTTTGAAGCCTGTTTCAGAGCCTATTTTACTAAAAGGGCTATAACTCAGGAACGAAATGAGATATCTTCACCAAACTTGGTACACATGTGTATGGGCTGAGTCTTTGGTCACGGTAAAAATAATTGTGAGGATTGAACACTTGGTGGCGCTATAACATGAAAAAAACATGAAAAGGGCTATAACCACCTGATTGCTAGTCCGATTGACTTGAAAGTTGCACTGTTTTGGTCCAAGGTACCATGTATGTCTATGAGGAAATTGGTGTATCTTAAAAAACATGGCCGCCATTGGCCAATGAAATTTGAGCACCTATTAGACAAGGTTAACAGAGGCCGATCGGAACAAAACTTGGTGAGCATGTTTGATTCATGGCCCTAGAGGTCTGTAATATTTTTTTAAGAAATTGGCCACTAATAGGCGCCAACGAGTTTTACGGCTCTGTAATCACGTGATGTTTCACATATTCCCAAAATATTGATATAATTTGATAGATCTCCTCATACTGAACAACTTTGCCTCTAGAAACATTGCTGTCAATCGAATCGTTCATTAAATAATTGCAATTATGTTAAAAACCTATTTTTGTAAACTAGTCCCTGTTTTTTTGCCCGATTGGAACCAAACCAGTCTAGGACAATTCTCTGGACTCTCTAGATCAATAATTATAAAAAAAGTTGAACTTTTGCATTTGGATGGCTATAACAGGGTCATTTAGAAAAGTGGCGTGGCAACATACACTCAAAAGCCTATAAATTCTAAGGGAAAGCTCAAAACTTCACGAAAATTGGTTGGCATATGTGACATCATATCCTTAACAAGCATTAAACGTTTTATAGAGATCGGACCATAGGTGGCGCTATAACTGTTAAAAACCTTTTAAAACCATGTTTCCTATGGTAAATTGACTGTAAATTGACTTTTCCATCTATTATTTCAGTGTTTAAAATCTTGCTAAATAAAACTTAATGTCTTTTGATGCTTGTGTGCTTAAAGGCCTTAAAGGCTTGAACCCCGCTAAATGCTGCTTGCAGCTTTAATTATTATTATTATTATTATTCAGACCTAAAACCTAAAATCATCTGTTTTTTCTGTCGTGTGTAAGGAAGGTTTTCTTCTGTTTCAACAGAACTTCTTGTCAGTGTTACACCCATCACAGATGTTTCAGAAGTTTCAGGAGTAGCCATTGTAACACTAGAGTTGTAGACTCCTAACTTCTTTAAATATCAAATTGAGTGGGTAGGACCTGTAGCTTCGAGGTGGTTAGAGAGAATATGACACCTTAAATAGTCATAAAACACCAGCCTTAACACACTCAGTCCAATTAATCATGTCACATCATCTAACCCCTGTTCTTTGAATGGTATTACACAATCAAAATAAAATGTTTTCTTCCCCCTCCAAAAACATTTAAGGTAGTATAAATACTATGTAAATGATGAATACGGTGGTTTAATGCATCATATGATTAAATCAACCAAATGCTGTATACGAACCAAGAGATGTGTAGAACATCAATTGGTCGCTAGCACTACAGCTAAATGTTGGAATTTAGTGGAAAGGGGATAACAAACATGCACATAATTACAATTACACACAAAGAAGAATGGTGATGTTTAAAAAAATAAAGTGGTAAAACACTGTTTCAGAAAAAAATGGAACAAAATCAATTAAACTTTTTAAGCAAAAAATAATAAGCGCATGAGGACGAGTACAGCACCCCTAAATGTTGATAACGTCAAGATATACACTATGGCCTAATCATTACCATAAAGTTTTGTATGTTTATATTTATTTCACTGCATACCGTTAATGAGTTTGCCTTGATGACGCTGAAATGTTTTATTAAAAGACCTCACAGAGGACCGCTTGAGTAACAACCTAATCACGTCTCTCATTTACTGCCAAGTTTTACTTCATACAGGTACCAACAACCCAGAACATGTAACAATATCATAATTATATACAAGATATCATGCGTGACACCTTTGTAAATGACTAAAAACTAATATTTAAGTTGAAAATTCTAAAAAATTAAGAGATGTTAAATAATTCTACCGGTTATCGAATAATTATTGAGACAACCATGACGACACATTGTAATGTTGCTTTTGTTCCCGTTTCATGGATCAAACCTAAAAGGCAGATGCCTAAAAGATAGTATTGGAGCGTGGGGAAAATAAAACAGCCTGAATCATCTAACTTTTTACTTAGAATGACTACTTATCAAGGTTACTTTTTATTGAAGTTCGCATATTATAAAAAAAGTGGTACCACCACATAATTCTCAAATGTAAAATGTTGTAACTAACTGTAATAGACGGGTGTGTTTTAAGCGCAAAAGTTGTAAATGTAACAGAAATGTGTCTTGGCTTGTGACCACTTCCTTGATAGACCAGAAAGACGATCTGAAAGAACATCATAGTTTAATTTTCTTATGTTGTATTTTGTTTGACCGTGCTCAAAGAGTAGTCTTCATCTAAAGACTGTACAAAGAAGCAAAATGTAAAACTGTCATCATCTGGCGGGGAAAAAATCTACTATGCAAACTTTTACAATAGAGCAGAAGAGATTATTTCTGTATTATGTTTTAATTATAGCTAAATGTCTCTTTTCTTACCCGCCGTACACATTTGTATTAAATTGTGCACGGATAATTGTTGCATAAAGATTATGCTTGGAAAAAAATCGTCATTTGAAATCTGACTAAATATGATCAATCTAGCGGAGTAGTAAAAACATAATTTACAAATATTGTGATTTTGGTGCATTTAATCTTTTTGTAAATCCTCTAAAATGACACGATACCTACAAAAATAGTTAAATAATCAAAATGTGTAAAACAGTACAAGTTTTGTGTTCTAGGTGAGAAGATTAGGTTTAATGAGTATTACAAAACAAAATGTTTTCCCCATG
>JARQWZ010005162.1:65000-85422 GCA_033150135.1 Gobio occitaniae | reverse complement strand
AATTTTTACTGTTGAAATTGACAACTTTTTTATAAATTTATAACTAAATGAAAAGTCAAAATTATGTCAGTTAAAATTGACAAAAATCGACGTTATGACACATTATATTTATGAGATGAAGTTAAAATTGACAAAATGTCGAAATTATAAAATCGTGAGTCGTTTGAGATGAAAAGTCGAAATTATGACAGTATGTCATAATTTGACTTTAAGTTAATTTCAACCAACAGTCATTTATGAGATCAAAAAATCTAATAATAAAATGTCAGTTGAAATTGACAATAGTCGTTATGACATCAAAATTGGGACAGTTGTTTGAGATGAAAAATCAAAATTTTGACAATTTAAATTATGAGTCGTTTGATCTGATGATGTTCAGGTGTGTGTCTGATGATGGTCAGGTGTGTGTCTGATGATGGTCAGGTGTGTGACTGATGATGGTCAGGTGTGTGACTGATGATGGTCAGGTGTGTGTCTGATGATGGTCAGGTGTGTGTCTGATGATGGTCAGGTGTGTGACTGATGATGGTCAGGTGTGTGTCTGATGATGGTCAGGTGTGTGTCTGATGATGGTCAGGTGTGTGACTGATGATGGTCAGGTGTGTGTCTGATGATGGTCAGGTGTGTGACTGATGATGGTCAGGTGTGTGACTGATGATGGTCAGGTGTGTGTCTGATGATGGTCAGGTGTGTGTCTGATGATGGTCAGGTGTGTGACTGATGATGGTCAGGTGTGTGTCTGATGATGGTCAGGTGTGTGACTGATGATGGTCAGGTGTGTGTCTGATGATGGTCAGGTGTGTGTCTGATGATGGTCAGGTGTGTGACTGATGATGGTCAGGTGTGTGTCTGATGATGGTCAGGTGTGTGACTGATGATGGTCAGGTGTGTGTCTGATGATGGTCAGGTGTGTGTCTGATGATGGTCAGGTGTGTTGTCTGATGATGGTCAGGTGTGTGTCTGATGATGGTCAGGTGTGTGTCTGATGATGTTCAGGTGTGTGTCAGATGATGGTCAGGTGTGTGTCTGATGATGGTCAGGTGTGTGTCTGATGATGGTCAGGTGTGTGTCTGATGATGGTCAGGTGTGTGACTGATGATGGTCAGGTGTGGGTCAGATGATGGTCAGGTGTGGGTCAGATGATGGTCAGGTGTGTGTCTGATGATGGTCAGGTGTGTGTCTGATGATGGTCAGGTGTGTGTCTGATGATGGTCAGGTGTGTGTCTGATGTGTGTCTGATGATGGTCAGGTGTGTGTCTGATGATGGTCAGGTGTGTGACTGATGATGGTCAGGTGTGTGTCTGATGATGGTCAGGTGTGTGACTGATGATGGTCAGGTGTGTGTCTGATGATGGTCAGGTGTGTGTCTGATGATGGTCAGGTGTGTGACTGATGATGGTCAGGTGTGTGTCTGATGATGGTCAGGTGTGTGACTGATGATGGTCAGGTGTGTGTCTGATGATGGTCAGGTGTGTGTCTGATGATGGTCAGGTGTGTGTCTGATGATGGTCAGGTGTGTGTCTGATGATGTTCAGGTGTGTGTCAGATGATGGTCAGGTGTGTGTCTGATGATGGTCAGGTGTGTGTCTGATGATGGTCAGGTGTGTGACTGATGATGGTCAGGTGTGTGTCTGATGATGGTCAGGTGTGTGACTGATGATGGTCAGGTGTGTGTCTGATGATGGTCAGGTGTGTGTCTGATGATGGTCAGGTGTGTGACTGATGATGGTCAGGTGTGTGTCTGATGATGGTCAGGTGTGTGACTGATGATGGTCAGGTGTGTGTCTGATGATGGTCAGGTGTGTGTCTGATGATGGTCAGGTGTGTGACTGACCATCATCAGTCACACACCTGACCATCATCAGACACACACCTGACCATCATCAGACACACACCTGACCATCAGTCTGATGATGGTCAGGTGTGTGTCTGATGATGGTCAGCTGATGATGGTCAGGTGTGTGTCTGATGATGGTCAGGTGTGTGTCTGATGATGGTCAGGTGTGTGACTGATGATGGTCAGGTGTGTGACTGATGATGGTCAGGTGTGTGTCTGATGATGGTCAGGTGTGTGTCTGATGATGGTCAGGTGTGTGTCTGATGATGGTCAGGTGTGTGTCTGAGGATGGTCAGGTGTGTGTCTGAGGATGGTCAGGTGTGTGTCTGATGATGGTCAGGTGTGTGTCTGATGATGGTCAGGTGTGTGTCTGATGATGGTCAGGTGTGTGACTGATGATGGTCAGGTGTGTGTCTGATGATGGTCAGGTGTGTGACTGATGATGGTCAGGTGTGTGTCTGATGATGGTCAGGTGTGTGTCTGATGATGGTCAGGTGTGTGTCTGATGATGGTCAGGTGTGTGTCTGATGATGGTCAGGTGTGTGACTGATGATGGTCAGGTGTGTGTCTGATGATGGTCAGGTGTGTGTCTGATGATGGTCAGGTGTGTGTCTGATGATGGTCAGGTGTGTGTCTGATGATGGTCAGGTGTGTGTCTGATGATGGTCAGGTGTGTGTCTGATGATGGTCAGGTGTGTGTCTGATGATGGTCAGGTGTGTGTCTGATGATGGTCAGGTGTGTGTCTGATGATGGTCAGGTGTGTGTCTGATGATGGTCAGGTGTGTGTCTGATGATGGTCAGGTGTGTGTCTGATGATGGTCAGGTGTGTGTCTGATGATGGTCAGGTGTGTGTCTGATGATGGTCAGGTGTGTGTCTGATGATGGTCAGGTGTGTGTCTGATGATGGTCAGGTGTGTGTCTGATGATGGTCAGGTGTGTGACTGATGATGGTCAGGTGTGTGACTGATGATGGTCAGGTGTGTGTCTGATGATGGTCAGGTGTGTGACTGATGATGGTCAGGTGTGTGTCTGATGATGGTCAGGTGTGTGTCTGATGATGGTCAGGTGTGTGTCTGATGATGGTCAGGTGTGTGTCTGATGATGGTCAGGTGTGTGACTGATGATGGTCAGGTGTGTGTCTGATGATGGTCAGGTGTGTGTCTGATGATGGTCAGGTGTGTGTCTGATGATGGTCAGGTGTGTGTCTGATGATGGTCAGGTGTGTGACTGATGATGGTCAGGTGTGTGTCTGATGATGGTCAGGTGTGTGTCTGATGATGGTCAGGTGTGTGTCTGATGATGGTCAGGTGTGTGTCTGATGATGGTCAGGTGTGTGTCTGATGATGGTCAGGGGTGTGTCTGATGATGGTCAGGTGTGTGTCTGATGATGGTCAGGTGTGTGACTGATGATGGTCAGGTGTGTGTCTGATGATGGTCAGGTGTGTGTCTGATGATGTTCAGGTGTGTGTCTGATGATGGTCAGGTGTGTGTCTGATGATGTTCAGGTGTGTGTCTGATGATGGTCAGGTGTGTGTCTGATGATGGTCAGGTGTGTGTCTGATGATGGTCAGGTGTGTGTCTGATGATGGTCAGGTGTGTGTCTGATGATGGTCAGGTGTGTGTCTGATGATGTTCAGGTGTGTGTCTGATGATGGTCAGGTGTGTGTCAGATGATGGTCAGGTGTGTGTCTGATGATGTTCAGGTGTGTGTCTGATGATGGTCAGGTGTGTGTCTGATGATGGTCAGGTGTGTGTCTGAGGATGGTCAGGTGTGTGTCTGATGATGGTCAGGTGTGTGTCAGGTGTGTGTCTGATGATGGTCAGGTGTGTGTCTGATGATGTTCAGGTGTGTGTCTGATGATGGTCAGGTGTGTGTCTGATGATGGTCAGGTGTGTGTCTGATGATGGTCAGGTGTGTGACTGATGATGGTCAGGTGTGTGTCTGATGATGGTCAGGGGTGTGTCTGATGATGGTCAGCTGATGATGGTCAGGTGTGTGTCTGATGATGGTCAGGTGTGTGACTGATGATGGTCAGGTGTGTGTCTGATGATGGTCAGGGGTGTGTCTGATGATGGTCAGGTGTGTGTCTGATGATGGTCAGGTGTGTGTCTGATGATGGTCAGGTGTGTGTCTGATGATGTTCAGGTGTGTGTCTGATGATGGTCAGGTGTGTGTCTGATGATGGTCAGGTGTGTGTCTGATGATGGTCAGGTGTGTGTCTGATGATGTTCAGGTGTGTGTCTGATGATGGTCAGGTGTGTGTCAGATGATGGTCAGGTGTGTGTCTGATGATGTTCAGGTGTGTGTCTGATGATGGTCAGGTGTGTGTCTGATGATGGTCAGGTGTGTGTCTGAGGATGGTCAGGTGTGTGTCTGATGATGGTCAGGTGTGTGTCTGATGATGGTCAGGTGTGTGTCTGAGGATGGTCAGGTGTGTGTCTGATGATGGTCAGGTGTATGTCTGATGATGGTCAGGTGTGTGGTGTGACTGATGATGGTCAGGTGTGTGTCTGATGATGGTCAGGTGTGTGTCTGATGATGGTCAGGTGTGTGTCTGATGATGGTCAGGTGTGTGACTGATGATGGTCAGGTGTGTGACTGATGATGGTCAGGTGTGTGTCAGATGATGGTCAGGTGTGTGTCTGATGATGGTCAGGTGTGTGACTGATGATGGTCAGGTGTGTGTCTGATGATGGTCAGGTGTGTGTCTGATGATGGTCAGGTGTGTGACTGATGATGGTCAGGTGTGTGTCTGATGATGGTCAGGTGTGTGTCTGATGATGGTCAGGTGTGTGTCTGATGATGGTCAGGTGTGTGACTGATGATGGTCAGGTGTGTGTCTGATGATGGTCAGGTGTGTGTCTGATGATGGTCAGGTGTGTGTCTGATGATGGTCAGGTGTGTGTCTGATGATGGTCAGGTGTGTGTCTGATGATGGTCAGGTGTGTGTCTGATGATGGTCAGGTGTGTGACTGATGATGGTCAGGTGTGTGTCTGATGATGGTCAGGTGTGTGTCTGATGATGGTCAGGTGTGTGACTGATGATGTTCAGGTGTGTGTCTGATGATGGTCAGGTGTGTGTCTGATGATGGTCAGGTGTGTGTCTGATGATGGTCAGGTGTGTGTCTGATGATGGTCAGGTGTGTGTCTGATGATGGTCAGGTGTGTGTCTGATGATGGTCAGGTGTGTGTGCTGTGATTTCAGCATCAGAGCTGGACGGATGATCTTCCTCTCTGTCAGCTGTGCGGCCTCGGCTCGGCCCCAAACTGCACATATGGCCCTGATGGGAAGGGGACCCAGAGCCACCCGAACGAGGACGGACACTTCCGCTTCAGGTAGAGTCGCTCTCAGCCGCTGCGGACGCCTGCACAGGCTCAGTGTGATCTGATGTCACGTCCTGTTTCCTCCTCAGCACGGAGTGCTGCTTCCTCTACGGGGTGTTTAACGGCTACGACGGCAGCCGCGTGTCCAGCTTCGTGTCTCAGTGCCTGACGGCGGAGCTCCTGCTGGGTCAGCTGAGCGCCGGACACACGGATGCAGACGTGCGCAGGATCCTCTCACAGGTACCAGAGCCCGGGTGCATAAAGCACCTTCAGTTTTTCCCTCAAATATGAACTTAAGGGGCGATTTTATGAAGGTATTTTGGTGCAAAACAACTGAACACGCTTGCGAGTGGAATTTGTATCTGTAGAGCATATCCACACATGTGTATCAATAAATATGAAGTCACAGAGAAAAATATTTTAGGAGTTGCATACTTGTAGATTTTTTTTCTCACCTACAAACACAACACAACAGTTCCACCTTCACACATTCTTCACTGCAGGTGCACAAATCCTATTCTACGAATCCCACATGAAAAAACTCATACGCTCACATGTTTGCTACAGTTGCTGCAGTGAATATGGTGCAAAACGCATTCACACACCCGTATCAAAAATGTGAAGTCACAGACGAATTTTGCACATCCGCAAATTAATATGTGAATCCATGCAATGAGAGTTGCACACTTGTAGAATATTTGGTCACAAATGCATTTATTTTCTTGGATATTTTTCTAACACAATCACAAGTCCAATCACTACAACTGCTTGAATCTGCTGCTGCGAGTCTCAAACGCAGTTTTTTCGCCTTCAAATGACAAGTTCCGCGCGCTCTCACTTTTGCACCCTATACTACGCGAAATGTGGAGCAAAAGTGATTTCAGAGAGATCAGAGAGTTCAGAGAGCAGAGAATTTCAGCCAATCAGAAGAGCTCTTTTAAACCGGCGGCGCGCGACCGTGAACGGGGAAAAATACATGAGCAAACTCTCCCTAACAGGCGGAGGCAAGTCACGTTACTAATATGTTTCTTTTCTCCCTCCCCATGCAATCACTCACCGTTATACATTTGTTTAAGTAGTTTTAATATGTGCACTGGTCGGCTAAATTGGTGATCATTGTTTCTTGAGCTAGCCTTTCTTGTTTCACGAAATGTAATCTATTGTTAAGTTTGCTATCCAATCGTCTCATAATTAAAGATACTCTCATATTAAACGATGTATTCCTTATATTCTCTTCAGCTTTACCTTCTAGAAAAATGACAGAACAGGCTGGGTCTTCACAGGTCAAGTAACTTATGCACCCATTGTAACACTACCATGTTGTTCTTTTCTTTTCTTTTTTCTTTTTTGGTTTGGTTTGTTTTTGGTGGATGATAACATTTATAGAAATACCAGGCTTTATAAAATGTTAATTAATCTGCTCTGTGACTCACTGCAGCTTCCAAATAGGCCTAGGCCTATACTGGGCAAAAAATATCCCTTTACTTTACTATGGTATTTCTATAAATGTTATCATCCACCAAAAAAATACAAAAAAGAAAAGAAAAACATGGTTCACATGGTAGTCTTACAATGGGGGCATAAGTTACTTGATATGATGCTGACTTGTGAAGACCCACCCCGTTCTGTCATTTCTCTAGATGGTAAAGCTGAAGAGAAAATAAGGAATACATTACTTAATATGAGAGAATATTTAATTATGAGACGATTGGATAGCAAAACTTAACCATACAGATAGGCTAGTGTTAGCGTAACTTACATTTTGTGAAACAGGAAAGGCTAACCCAACTAAGAAACAATGATTACCATCTTAGTCGACCAGTGCACATATTAAAACTACTTAGATAAATGTATAACAGTGAGTGATTGCAGGGGGAGAGAGAAAAAACAGACCTTTCCAGGACTCAATTTTGATCAAAAGTTTGGAGTGAGATTGTGTCTGTTAGGGGAGGATTCACTCAGATATTTACAGCAGCGGCCCGTCTGCCCCAATTTTACTTATTGTTCATAAATGACCAGCACAAATAGAAGTTATGCTGCTCGTTGACTGAAGTGCCTGTTCTTTGGCCTGATGCCCTTTACTGTTTACATGCCTGTTCATATCTGTCACCCCTTGATGGGCACATGAGCTCTCCTGTCTGCAGTAGGAGGAGCTGGTGGTGATGAATGGCCATGTGTTGACCACTCACTTTTAAAAGTACACCTATAGGTGGCTGCTCCACTTAATGCTTCTTCCCTGTTTTGTCATTACCTCTTCCACTGTCTCCTCCTCTGATCTGGCAATCTTTTTAAGGGACTGACCCTTTGGAGCCCAGGATTAAATAACACTCTTGCTTTTTCCCTGATATCTTTAATCAGACAAATGCAGTGATTAAATGTATGCATTACAAGGATATAAAACATCACTGAAACGTGGCAATCTGCTTTAAGTCTTAACACAGCTGAAAAGAGTATTAGTTCATGAGAATTTGAAATAAAATAAAATACATCTCCAGTTCTTTCCTTATTTTCTGGTAGCCAAAGCTAAGCTCTAGCTTAAGCAGTTGGAGAGTTTTTGACTACATCAATAATAATTGAGTGTGAACCGTTTAGGGTTTATTTTTGCAAAATCCACATTCAAAGTAATTACAATTAATAAGTAGCAAGTAATTAAAAACAATTACAGGTGAGACCACTGATGTCTCCTCATTAGCATAATGCTAACATTCACGTTTTTTTAATCTATAGCATTAGTTTTGAAAAATAGCATCCTACACATAAAAACTATAGCCACCACAACATGCCACAGATGTTATATAAATCTTAGTGAAAAACCTATTCCCTTATCTTATATTCTATTATAAATGTATATATTATAAATCTATTATAAAGTTAATCAACATTTAATATAATAAATAGGCTAGAGTAGAATGTGAGATCTACTAAAGGTGGTTATTAGTAGTTTATTAAAACGCTTATTTATGTTGGTGCAGGAGGAGGTTTTCTCAGACTCAGTGCTGCGATAGGAACGGCTCACATCTTATCACACTTTTGGAGCTTTTATGGAGTTTATTGTTATTCGCGCGCCATGCATGCACAATTAAATGAACCGGGCTTCAGTTATGTTGCACAGATAATTGGTCCGTTCCATTCGTACGGGAACTTGGTGCTTATAAAAGCTCACAACGCGTGATGTATATAATTCATATCCTGCTTCATGTTTCCATTAAACATGTTAATGTAGGTGTTTGTAGGCTACTTGCTTGAATTGTATATTTATTGTACAATTGTGCATTAATTATACTATATACATCCATTAATTATAGTCTACCCTACTATGTTTTACTTTAAGGAGGAACAAGTTGACTGTGTGAAGGTGGAACTGTTGTGTTGTGTTTGTAGGTGAGAAAAAAAATCTACAAGTATGCAACTCCTAAAATATTTTTCTCTGTGACTTCATATTTATTGATACAAATATGTGGATATGCTCTACAGATACAAATTCCACTCGCACGCGTGTTCAGTTGTTTTGCACCAAAAATACCTTCATACGATTTCCCCTTACCTAAGAGAATAACTTAAGGGTGTTGCATATCATCTCTTAAACGGTTCTCTTAGGTGAGGGAAACATTTAAGTGTTTCACGACAGCGATCCTGGATTCACGATATAAAAGTTGTTGCCATAGATACGCAAAACACTAACACTAATGCTGCGTTCACACCAAACGTGAATAGAGCGTTAAATTCACGTCTAGTTTGACGCTTTAACTTTGAATGCATTCGCGTGTCCAGAGCGAAATGGACACGCGTATAAAGCAAAGCGCTTGAAGAGAAATTGACGCGCGTCCTTTTGCGCTTTTCATAGTGGTTGTGTGCGGCCGCGAAATTGAAAAATACTACTGTTATTGTGTCACGAAATGTAGTTCAGTCGAGAATGTAGTAGTTTAAAGCTCAAATCTGTGGTTTATTTGTAAAGATCGCACCTTTTTAAAGATGTTGTGAGATCCCGCCTGGAACAGCCTCACCTCGGCTAGTCCTCCTGACTTCTGCCGCTGGTAAACAAGAAATGTTTAAATTCACAATCTATAGCTTCGGTTCTATTATATGAAACATATAAGTTAAAAGACATTAATGACTTGTTATAACTTTAATTCTGTGAGTTTTTCTTCATCTCATTCAGAAATGTACGTGTGACTGCAAGTTTTCAGTGTCAGTGGTTGCGATGTGTGATGGTCAAATCGGTGTATTCTTGCAACAATTGTTCATCGCTAAGATGGTCCAAAGGGTTCTCCCTATCCCTAAAAACTCTTCTTGGCACATAATGATCTTCAGCTGGTTCAGCCATGTCGTCTTATTTTTGTCCGCGTTACTCTTAAGGTTACAATTTCCAAACATTAAGTTATACTTAGGGAAATGAGCGTTAAGGGGTTTTATGCAACGCTTAAAGCTTTTTAAGGGATTACTTAAGTGAAAAAACAGTATTTAAGGGGAATTCTAAGTGTTTGTGACGTTTCACTTAAAGAAACCCTTAAGTAACACTTAAGGGTTTTTTTCTGCAACACCCTTAGGTTTAAGGGAAACATAAGGGCGAACTTTAGGGAAAATTACACTTAAGGTGCTTTATGCAACCGGGCACAGAGCTTCACCTGATCAGATTAAACTGGAGTGAAGCGCTTCAGGAACAAGAACAGATGTAGGGAGGGGCTTGATTGTGTCTGTGGGGAATGGATTGGATTGTTGTGGTTTGCTATTGGTGGATCTCATGTGAGTGACAGGTTTTCCCGCCCACTGAAGCCAATAGTGTCATTATTCAGATCATGTTCTGTTCTCGGTCACATGGGTGATGATGCGTGTCTTTTAAACTCTCAGGCGTTCGATGTTGTGGAGAAGAGCTACTTTGAGACCATCGACGATGCTCTCGCAGAGAAGGCCAACCTGCAAACACAGCTTCCTGAGGTGAGGACAGATGCATGTACAGACTAGTGTTCATTCTGTCACCTATTTTAGTCTAGTTTAAGTCAAAAGACAACTCAAGGTGTCTTAGCCAAGTTTTAGTCGACTAAAAGTCTCATCATTTTAGTCTAGTTTAAGTCAAAAGACAACTCAAGGTATCTTAGCCAAGTTTTAGTCGACTAAAAGTCTCGTCATTTTAGTCTAGTTTTAGTCAAAAGACAACTCAAGGTATCTTAGCCAAGTTTTAGTCGACTAAAATTTTCGTCATTTTAGTCTAGTTTTAGTCTAGTTTTAGTCAATAGACAACTCAAGGTGTCTTAGTCAAGTTTTAGTCGACTAAAAGTCTCGTCATTTTAGTCTAGTTTTAGTCAAAAGACAACTCAAGGTATCTTAGCCAAGTTTTAGTCGACTAAAAGTCTCGTCATTTTAGTCTAGTTTAAGTCAAAAGACAACTTCAAAAGACAACTCAAGGTATCTTAGTCAAGTTTTAGTCGACTAAAAGTCTCGTCATTTTAGTCTAGTTTTAGTCAAAAGACAACTCAAGGTATCTTAGTCAAGTTTTAGTCGACTAAAAGTCTCGTCATTTTAGTCTAGTTTTAGTCAAAAGACAACTCAAGGTATCTTAGCCAAGTTTTAGTCGACTAAAAGTCAAGTCATTTTAGTCTAGTTTAAGTCAAAAGACAACTCAAGGTATCTTAGCCAAGTTTTAGTCGACTAAAAGTCTCTTCATTTTAGTCTAGTTTTAGTCAAAAGACAACTCAAGGTATCTTAGCCAAGTTTTAGTCGACTAAAAGTCTCTTCATTTTAGTCTAGTTTTAGTCAAAAGACAACTCAAGGTATCTTAGCCAAGTTTTAGTCGACTAAAAGTCTCTTCATTTTAGTCTAGTTTAAGTCAAAAGACAACTCAAGGTATCTTAGCCAAGTTTTAGTCGACTAAAAGTCTCGTCATTTTAGTCTAGTTTAAGTCAAAAGACAACTCAAGGTATCTTAGTCAAGTTTTAGTCGACTAAGGCCCGGTTTCACAGACAAGGCTTAGACTAAGCTAGCAATAGGCCTTAGTTCAATAAGGACATTTAAGTCACTTTTATAAACGTGCCCTAGAAGAAAAACATTACTGGTCTGCATCTTGAAACAAAACAATGGCACTGACATATTTTAAGATATGTCAGTGCAAGATTCTTTCAGTTAAAACTGCTCAAACATGCATTTTAGTCTGGGACTATCTTAAGCCTCGTCTGTGAAACCGGGGGTAAAAGTCTCGTCATTTTAGTCTAGTTTAAGTCAAAAGACAACTCAAGGTGTCTTAGCCAAGTTTTAGTCGACTAAAAGTCTCATCATTTTAGTCTAGTTTAAGTCAAAAGACAACTCAAGGTATCTTAGCCAAGTTTTAGTCGACTAAAAGTCTCGTCATTTTAGTCTAGTTTTAGTCAAAAGACAACTCAAGGTATCTTAGCCAAGTTTTAGTCGACTAAAATTTTCGTCATTTTAGTCTAGTTTTAGTCTAGTTTTAGTCAATAGACAACTCAAGGTATCTTAGTCAAGTTTTAGTCGACTAAAATCTCATCATTTTAGTCTAGTTTTAGTCAAAAGACAACTCATGGTATCTTAGTCAAGTTTTACTCGACTAAAAGTCTCGTCTTTTAGTCTAGTTTTAGTCAAAAGACAACTCATGGTATCTTAGTCAAGTTTTAGTCGACTAAAATCTCATCATTTTAGTCTAGTTTTAGTCAAAAGACAACTCAAGGTATCTTAGTCAAGTTTTAGTCGACTAAAATCTCGTCATTTTAGTCTAGTTTTAGTCAAAGACAACTCGAGGTATCTTAGTCAAGTTTTAGTTGACTAAAATCTCGTCATTTTAGTCTAGTTTAAGTCAAAAGACAACTCAAGGTATCTTAGTCAAGTTTTAGTGGACTAAAAGTCTCGTCGTTTTAGTCTAGTTTTAGTCAAAGACAACTCAAGGTATCTTAGTCAAGTTTTAGTGGACTAAAAGTCTCGTCGTTTTAGTCTAGTTTTAGTCAAAGACAACTCAAGGTATCTTAGTCAAGTTTTAGTGGACTAAAAGTCTCGTCGTTTTAGTCTAGTTTTAGTCAAAGACAACTCAAGGTATCTTAGTCAAGTTTTAGTGGACTAAAAGTCTCGTCGTTTTAGTCAAAGACAACTCAAGGTATCTTAGTCAAGTTTTAGTGGACTAAAAGTCTCGTCGTTTTAGTCTAGTTTAAGTCAAAAGACAACTCAAGGTATCTTAGTCAAGTTTTAGTGGACTAAAAGTCTCGTCGTTTTAGTCTAGTTTTAGTCAAAGACAACTCAAGGTGTCTTAGTCAAGTTTTAGTCGACTAAAAGTCTCGTCATTTTAGTCTAGTTTTAGTCAAAGACAACTCAAGGTATCTTAGTCAAGTTTTAGTCGACTAAAAGTCTCTTCATTTTAGTCTAGTTTAAGTCAAAAGACAACTCAAGGTATCTTAGCCAAGTTTTAGTCGACTAAAAGTCTCGTCATTTTAGTCTAGTTTAAGTCAAAAGACAACTCAAGGTATCTTAGTCAAGTTTTAGTCGACTAAAATCTCATCATTTTAGTCTAGTTTTAGTCAAAAGACAACTCATGGTATCTTAGTCAAGTTTTACTCGACTAAAAGTCTCGTCTTTTAGTCTAGTTTTAGTCAAAAGACAACTCATGGTATCTTAGTCAAGTTTTAGTCGACTAAAATCTCATCATTTTAGTCTAGTTTTAGTCAAAAGACAACTCAAGGTATCTTAGTCAAGTTTTAGTCGACTAAAATCTCGTCATTTTAGTCTAGTTTTAGTCAAAGACAACTCGAGGTATCTTAGTCAAGTTTTAGTTGACTAAAATCTCGTCATTTTAGTCTAGTTTAAGTCAAAAGACAACTCAAGGTATCTTAGTCAAGTTTTAGTGGACTAAAAGTCTCGTCGTTTTAGTCTAGTTTTAGTCAAAGACAACTCAAGGTATCTTAGTCAAGTTTTAGTGGACTAAAAGTCTCGTCGTTTTAGTCTAGTTTTAGTCAAAGACAACTCAAGGTATCTTAGTCAAGTTTTAGTGGACTAAAAGTCTCGTCGTTTTAGTCTAGTTTTAGTCAAAGACAACTCAAGGTATCTTAGTCAAGTTTTAGTGGACTAAAAGTCTCGTCGTTTTAGTCTAGTTTTAGTCAAAGACAACTCAAGGTATCTTAGTCAAGTTTTAGTGGACTAAAAGTCTCGTCGTTTTAGTCTAGTTTAAGTCAAAAGACAACTCAAGGTATCTTAGTCAAGTTTTAGTCGACTAAAAGTCTCGTCATTTTAGTCTAGTTTTAGTCAAAAGACAACTCAAGGTATCTTAGTCAAGTTTTAGTCGACTAAAAGTCTCGTCATTTTAGTCTAGTTTTAGTCAAAAGACAACTCAAGGTACCTTAGTCAAGTTTTAGTCGACTAAAAGTCTCGATGTTTCAGTCTATTTTTAGTCAAAAGACAACTCAAGGTATCTTAGTCAAGTTATAGTCGACTAAAAGTCTCGTCGTTTTAGTCTAGTTTAAGTCAAAAGACAACTCAAGGTATCTTAGTCAAGTTTTAGTGGACTAAAAGTCTCGTCGTTTTAGTCTAGTTTAAGTCAAAAGACAACTCAAGGTATCTTAGTCAAGTTTTAGTGGACTAAAAGTCTCGTCGTTTTAGTCTAGTTTTAGTCAAAGACAACTCAAGGTGTCTTAGTCAAGTTTTAGTCGACTAAAAGTCTCGTCATTTTAGTCTAGTTTTAGTCAAAGACAACTCAAGGTATCTTAGTCAAGTTTTAGTTGACTAAAATCTCGTCATTTTAGTCTAGTTTTAGTCAAAAGACAACTCAAGGTATCTTAGCCAAGTTTTAGTCGACTAAAAGTCTCTTCATTTTAGTCTAGTTTAAGTCAAAAGACAACTCAAGGTATCTTAGCCAAGTTTTAGTCGACTAAAAGTCTCGTCATTTTAGTCTAGTTTAAGTCAAAAGACAACTCAAGGTATCTTAGTCAAGTTTTAGTCGACTAAAATCTCATCATTTTAGTCTAGTTTTAGTCAAAAGACAACTCATGGTATCTTAGTCAAGTTTTACTCGACTAAAAGTCTCGTCTTTTAGTCTAGTTTTAGTCAAAAGACAACTCATGGTATCTTAGTCAAGTTTTAGTCGACTAAAATCTCATCATTTTAGTCTAGTTTTAGTCAAAAGACAACTCAAGGTATCTTAGTCAAGTTTTAGTCGACTAAAATCTCGTCATTTTAGTCTAGTTTTAGTCAAAGACAACTCGAGGTATCTTAGTCAAGTTTTAGTTGACTAAAATCTCGTCATTTTAGTCTAGTTTAAGTCAAAAGACAACTCAAGGTATCTTAGTCAAGTTTTAGTGGACTAAAAGTCTCGTCGTTTTAGTCTAGTTTTAGTCAAAGACAACTCAAGGTATCTTAGTCAAGTTTTAGTGGACTAAAAGTCTCGTCGTTTTAGTCTAGTTTTAGTCAAAGACAACTCAAGGTATCTTAGTCAAGTTTTAGTGGACTAAAAGTCTCGTCGTTTTAGTCTAGTTTTAGTCAAAGACAACTCAAGGTATCTTAGTCAAGTTTTAGTGGACTAAAAGTCTCGTCGTTTTAGTCTAGTTTTAGTCAAAGACAACTCAAGGTATCTTAGTCAAGTTTTAGTGGACTAAAAGTCTCGTCGTTTTAGTCTAGTTTAAGTCAAAAGACAACTCAAGGTATCTTGGTCAATTTTAGTGGACTAAAAGTCTCGTCGTTTTAGTCTAGTTTTAGTCAAAGACAACTCAAGGTGTCTTAGTCAAGTTTTAGTCGACTAAAAGTCTCGTCATTTTAGTCTAGTTTTAGTCAAAAGACAACTCAAGGTATCTTAGTCAAGTTTTAGTCGACTAAAAGTCTCGTCATTTTAGTCTAGTTTTAGTCAAAAGACAACTCAAGGTACCTTAGTCAAGTTTTAGTCGACTAAAAGTCTCGATGTTTCAGTCTATTTTTAGTCAAAAGACAACTCAAGGTATCTTAGTCAAGTTATAGTCGACTAAAAGTCTCGTCATTTTAGTCTATTTTTAGTCAAAAGACAACTCAAGGTATCTTAGTCAAGTTATAGTCGACTAAAAGTCTCGTCATTTTAGTCTATTTTTAGTCAAAAGACAACTCAAGGTATCTTAGTCAAGTTATAGTCGACTAAAAGTCTCGTCATTTTAGTCTATTTTTTGTCAAAAGACAACTCAAGGTATCTTAGTCAAGTTATAGTCGACTAAAAGTCTCGTCATTTTAGTCTAGTTTTAGTCAAAAGACAACTCAAGGTACCTTAGTCAAGTTTTAGTCGACTAAAAGTCTCGTCATTTTAGTCTATTTTTAGTCAAAAGACAACTCAAGGTATCTTAGTCAAGTTATAGTCGACTAAGTCTCGTCATTTTAGTCTAGTTTTAGTCAAAAGACAACTCAAGGTACCTTAGTCAAGTTTTAGTCGACTAAAAGTCTCGTCATTTTAGTCTATTTTTAGTCAAAAGACAACTCAAGGTATCTTAGTCAAGTTATAGTCGACTAAAAGTCTCGTCATTTTAGTCTATTTTTAGTCAAAAGACAACTCAAGGTATCTTAGTCAAGTTATAGTCGACTAAAAGTCTCGTCATTTTAGTCTATTTTTAGTCAAAAGACAACTCAAGGTATCTTAGTCAAGTTATAGTCGACTAAAAGTCTCGTCATTTTAGTCTAGTTTTAGTCAAAAGACAACTCAAGGTACCTTAGTCAAGTTTTAGTCGACTAAAAGTCTCGTCATTTTAGTCTATTTTTAGTCAAAAGACAACTCAAGGTATCTTAGTCAAGTTATAGTCGACTAAAAGTCTCGTCATTTTAGTCTATTTTTAGTCAAAGACAACTCAAGGTATCTTAGTCAAGTTTTAGTCGACTAAAAGTCTCGTCATTTTAGTCTAGTTTTAGTCAAAAGACAACTCAAGGTATCTTAGTCAAGTTTTAGTCGACTAAAAGTCTCGTCATTTTAGTCTAGTTTTAGTCAAAAGACAACTCAAGGTACCTTAGTCAAGTTTTAGTCGACTAAAAGTCTCGATGTTTCAGTCTATTTTTAGTCAAAAGACAACTCAAGGTATCTTAGTCAAGTTATAGTCGACTAAAAGTCTCGTCGTTTTAGTCTAGTTTAAGTCAAAAGGCAACTCAAGGTATCTTAGTCAAGTTTTAGTGGACTAAAAGTCTCGTCGTTTTAGTCTAGTTTAAGTCAAAAGACAACTCAAGGTATCTTAGTCAAGTTTTAGTGGACTAAAAGTCTCGTCGTTTTAGTCTAGTTTTAGTCAAAGACAACTCAAGGTGTCTTAGTCAAGTTTTAGTCGACTAAAAGTCTCGTCATTTTAGTCTAGTTTTAGTCAAAGACAACTCAAGGTATCTTAGTCAAGTTTTAGTCGACTAAAAGTCTCGTCATTTTAGTCTAGTTTTAGTCAAAAGACAACTCAAGGTATCTTAGCCAAGTTTTAGTCGACTAAAAGTCTCTTCATTTTAGTCTAGTTTAAGTCAAAAGACAACTCAAGGTATCTTAGCCAAGTTTTAGTCGACTAAAAGTCTCGTCATTTTAGTCTAGTTTAAGTCAAAAGACAACTCAAGGTATCTTAGTCAAGTTTTAGTCGACTAAAATCTCATCATTTTAGTCTAGTTTTAGTCAAAAGACAACTCATGGTATCTTAGTCAAGTTTTACTCGACTAAAAGTCTCGTCTTTTAGTCTAGTTTTAGTCAAAAGACAACTCATGGTATCTTAGTCAAGTTTTAGTCGACTAAAATCTCATCATTTTAGTCTAGTTTTAGTCAAAAGACAACTCAAGGTATCTTAGTCAAGTTTTAGTCGACTAAAATCTCGTCATTTTAGTCTAGTTTTAGTCAAAGACAACTCGAGGTATCTTAGTCAAGTTTTAGTTGACTAAAATCTCGTCATTTTAGTCTAGTTTAAGTCAAAAGACAACTCAAGGTATCTTAGTCAAGTTTTAGTGGACTAAAAGTCTCGTCGTTTTAGTCTAGTTTTAGTCAAAGACAACTCAAGGTATCTTAGTCAAGTTTTAGTGGACTAAAAGTCTCGTCGTTTTAGTCTAGTTTTAGTCAAAGACAACTCAAGGTATCTTAGTCAAGTTTTAGTGGACTAAAAGTCTTGTCGTTTTAGTCTAGTTTTAGTCAAAGACAACTCAAGGTATCTTAGTCAAGTTTTAGTGGACTAAAAGTCTCGTCGTTTTAGTCTAGTTTTAGTCAAAGACAACTCAAGGTATCTTAGTCAAGTTTTAGTGGACTAAAAGTCTCGTCGTTTTAGTCTAGTTTAAGTCAAAAGACAACTCAAGGTATCTTGGTCAATTTTAGTGGACTAAAAGTCTCGTCGTTTTAGTCTAGTTTTAGTCAAAGACAACTCAAGGTGTCTTAGTCTAGTTTTAGTCGACTAAAAGTCTCGTCATTTTAGTCTAGTTTTAGTCAAAAGACAACTCAAGGTATCTTAGTCAAGTTTTAGTCGACTAAAAGTCTTGTCATTTTAGTCTAGTTTTAGTCAAAAGACAACTCAAGGTACCTTAGTCAAGTTTTAGTCGACTAAAAGTCTCGATGTTTCAGTCTATTTTTAGTCAAAAGACAACTCAAGGTATCTTAGTCAAGTTATAGTCGACTAAAAGTCTCGTCATTTTAGTCTATTTTTAGTCAAAAGACAACTCAAGGTATCTTAGTCAAGTTATAGTCGACTAAAAGTCTCGTCATTTTAGTCTATTTTTAGTCAAAAGACAACTCAAGGTATCTTAGTCAAGTTATAGTCGACTAAAAGTCTCGTCATTTTAGTCTATTTTTTGTCAAAAGACAACTCAAGGTATCTTAGTCAAGTTATAGTCGACTAAAAGTCTCGTCATTTTAGTCTAGTTTTAGTCAAAAGACAACTCAAGGTACCTTAGTCAAGTTTTAGTCGACTAAAAGTCTCGTCATTTTAGTCTATTTTTAGTCAAAAGACAACTCAAGGTATCTTAGTCAAGTTATAGTCGACTAAGTCTCGTCATTTTAGTCTAGTTTTAGTCAAAAGACAACTCAAGGTACCTTAGTCAAGTTTTAGTCGACTAAAAGTCTCGTCATTTTAGTCTATTTTTAGTCAAAAGACAACTCAAGGTATCTTAGTCAAGTTATAGTCGACTAAAAGTCTCGTCATTTTAGTCTATTTTTAGTCAAAAGACAACTCAAGGTATCTTAGTCAAGTTATAGTCGACTAAAAGTCTCGTCATTTTAGTCTATTTTTAGTCAAAAGACAACTCAAGGTATCTTAGTCAAGTTATAGTCGACTAAAAGTCTCGTCATTTTAGTCTAGTTTTAGTCAAAAGACAACTCAAGGTACCTTAGTCAAGTTTTAGTCGACTAAAAGTCTCGTCATTTTAGTCTATTTTTAGTCAAAAGACAACTCAAGGTATCTTAGTCAAGTTATAGTCGACTAAAAGTCTCGTCATTTTAGTCTATTTTTAGTCAAAGGTAACTCAAGGTATCTTAGTCAAGTTATAGTCGACTAAAAGTCTCGTCATTTTAGTCTAGTTTAAGTCAAAAGACAACTCAAGGTATCTTAGCCAATTTTTAATGGACTAAAAGTCTCGTCATTTTAGTCTAGTTTTAGTCAAAAGACAACTCAAGGTACCTTAGTCAAGTTTTAGTCGACTAAAAGTCTCGTCATTTTAGTCTATTTTTAGTCAAAAGACAACTCAAGGTATCTTAGTCAAGTTTTAGTCGACTAAAAGTCTCTTCATTTTAGTCTATTTTTAGTCAAAAGACAACTCAAGGTATCTTAGTCAAGTTATAGTCGACTAAAAGTCTCGTCATTTTAGTCTAGTTTTAGTCAAAAGACAACTCAAGGTACCTTAGTCAAGTTTTAGTCGACTAAAAGTCTCGTCATTTTAGTCTATTTTTAGTCAAAAGACAACTCAAGGTATCTTAGTCAAGTTATAGTCGACTAAAAGTCTCGTCATTTTAGTCTAGTTTTAGTCAAAAGACAACTCAAGGTACCTTAGTCAAGTTTTAGTCGACTAAAAGTCTCGTCATTTTAGTCTATTTTTAGTCAAAAGACAACTCAAGGTATCTTAGTCAAGTTATAGTCGACTAAAAGTCTCGTCATTTTAGTCTATTTTTAGTCAAAGGTAACTCAAGGTATCTTAGTCAAGTTATAGTCGACTAAAAGTCTCGTCATTTTAGTCTAGTTTAAGTCAAAAGACAACTCAAGGTATCTTAGCCAAGTTTTAGTGGACTAAAAGTCTCTTCATTTTAGTCTAGTTTTAGTCAAAAGACAACTCAAGGTATCTTAGTCAAGTTTTAGTCGACTAAAAGTCTCGTCATTTTAGTCTAGTTTTGGTCAAAAGACAACTCAAGGTATCTTAGTCAAGTTTTAGTCGACTAAAAGTCTCGTCATTTTAGTCTAGTTTTGGTCAAAAGACAACTCAAGGTATCTTAGTCAAGTTTTAGTCGACTAAAAGTCTCATCATTTTAGTCTAGTTTTAGTCAAAAGACAACTCGAGGTATCTTAGTCAAGTTTTAGTGGACTAAAAGTCTCGTCATTTTAGTCTAGTTTTAGTCAAAAGACAACTCAAGGTATCTTAGCCAAGTTTTAGTGGACTAAAAGTCTCGTCATTTTAGTCTAGTTTTAGTCAAAAGACAACTCAAGGTATCTTAGCCAAGTTTTAGTGGACTAAAAGTCTCTTCATTTTAGTCTAGTTTTAGTCAAAAGACAACTCAAGGTATCTTAGCCAAGTTTTAGTGGACTAAAAGTCTCGTCATTTTAGTCTAGTTTTAGTCAAAAGACAACTCAAGGTATCTTAGCCAAGTTTTAGTGGACTAAAAGTCTCGTCATTTTAGTCTAGTTTTAGTCAAAAGACAACTCAAGGTATCTTAGTCAAGTTTTAGTGGACTAAATGTCTCGTCATTTTAGTCTAGTTTTAGTCAAAAGACAACTCAAGGTATCTTAGTCAAGTTTTAGTGGACTAAAAGTCTCGTCATTTTAGTCTAGTTTTAGTCAAAAGACAACTCAAGGTATCTTAGTCAAGTTTTAGTGGACCAAATGTCTCGTCATTTTAGTCTAGTTTTAGTCAAAAGACAACTCTCAATATATTGTGTGGCAAAATAAGTTATTTAAAATATATAACCTGCATAATGTATGTGCCACAACAGCACTGCTAACTGGGTGATTTACAGCATAGATGCCTAAAATCAGCATTAGCTTATGAGACGATGGGCACAAATATCGATTTCGATCTTGATTTAGTATGAATTAATATGTATATATCCTGCTGTACATAAGGAAAAATAAGTTTGCCTTTTAGCACTATTTTAAACTTTTGGGGGGTTAAATTATATTTG
>JARQWZ010005162.1:55000-60000 GCA_033150135.1 Gobio occitaniae | reverse complement strand
CACACACTCCTGGACTAGAGCTCATCTCAGACACACACCAACACACACACTCCTGGACTAGAGCTCATCTCAGACACACACCAGCACACACATTCCTGGACTAGAGCTCATCTCAGACACACACCAACACACACACTCCTGGACTAGAGCTCATCTCAGACACACACCAACACACACACTCCTGGACTAGAGCTCATCTCAGACACACACCAGCACACACACTCCTGGACTAGAGCTCATCTCAGACACACACCAACACACACACTCCTGGACTAGAGCTCATCTCAGACACACACCAACACACACACTCCTGGACTAGAGCTCATCTCAGACACACACCAACACACACACTCCTGGTCTAGAGCTCATCTCAGACACACTCCAACACACACACTCCTGGACTAGAGCTCATCTCAGACACACACCAACACACACACTCCTGGACTAGAGCTAATCTCAGACACACACCAACACACACACTCCTGGTCTAGAGCTCATCTCAGACACACACCAACACACACACTCCTGGTCTAGAGCTCATCTCAGACACACACCAACACACACACTCCTGGTCTAGAGCTCATCTCAGACACACACCAACACACACACTCCTGGACTAGAGCTCATCTCAGACACACACCAACACACACACTCCTGGACTAGAGCTCATCTCAGACACACCACAACACACACACTCCTGGACTAGAGCTCATCTCAGACACACACCAACACACACACACTCCTGGACTAGAGCTCATCTCAGACACACACCAGATCACATGTTCAGCTCCACACACACCAGATCACATGTTCAACTCCACACACACCAGATCACATGTTCAGCTCCACACACACCAGATCACATGTTCAGCTCCACACACACCAGATCACATGTTCAGCTCCACACACACCAGATCACATGTTCAACTCCACACACACCAGACTCCACACACACCAGATCACATGTTCAGCTCCACACACACCAGATCACATGTTCAACTCCACACACACCAGATCACATGTTCAACTCCACACACACCAGATCACATGTTCAACTCCACACACACCAGATCACATGTTCAACTCCACACACACCAGATCACATGTTCAACTCCACACACACCAGATCACATGATCAACTCCACACACACCAGATCACATGTTCAACTCCACACACACCAGATCACATGTTCAACTCCACACACACTAGATCACATGATCAACTCCACACACACCAGATCACATGTTCAACTCCACACACACCAGATCACATGTTCAACTCCACACACACCAGATCACATGTTCAACTCCACACACACCAGATCACATGTTCAACTCCACACACACCAGATCACATGTTCAACTCCACACACACCAGATCACATGTTCAACTCCACACACACCAGATCACATGTTCAGCTCCACACACACCAGATCACATGTTCAACTCCACACACACCAGATCACATGTTCAACTCCACACACACCAGATCACATGTTCAACTCCACACACACCAGATCACATGTTCAACTCCACACACACCAGACTCCACACACACCAGATCACATGTTCAACTCCACACACACCAGACTCCACACACACCAGATCACATGTTCAACTCCACACACACCAGATCACATGTTCAACTCCACACACACCAGATCACATGATCAACTCCACACACACCAGATCACATGTTCAACTCCACACACACCAGATCACATGTTCAACTCCACACACACCAGATCACATGTTCAACTCCACACACAGCAGATCACATGTTCAGCTCCACACACACCAGATTACATGTTCAGCTCCACACACACCAGATCACATGTTCAACTCCACACACACCAGATCACATGTGCAACTCCACACACACCAGATCACATGTTCAACTCCACACACAGCAGATCACATGTTCAGCTCCACACACACACCAGATCACATGTGCAACTCCACACACACCAGATCACATGTTCAACTCCACACACACCAGGTCACATGTTCAGCTCCACACACACACCAGAACACATGTTCAGCTCCACACACACACCAGATCACATGTTCAGCTCCACACACACCAGATCACATGTGCAACTCCACACACAGCAGATCACATGTTCAACTCCACACACAGCAGATCACATGTTCAGCTCCACACACACCAGATCACATGTTCAGCTCCACACACACCAGATCACATGTTCAGCTCCACACACACACCAGATCTCATGTTCAACTCCACACACAGCAGATCACATGTTCAGCTCCACACACACCAGATCACATGTTCAGCTCCACACATACCAGATCACATGTTCAACTCCACACACACCAGATCACATGTTCAGCTCCACACACACCAGATCACATGTTCAACTCCACACACACCAGATCACATGTTCAACTCCACACACACCAGATCACATGTTCAACTCCACACATACCAGATCACATGTTCAACTCCACACACACCAGATCACATGTTCAGCTCCACACACACCAGATCACATGTTCAACTCCACACACACCAGATCACATGTTCAACTCCACACACACCAGATCACATGTTCAACTCCACACACACAGCAGATCACATGTTCAGCTCCACACACACCAGATCACATGTTCAGCTCCACACACACCAGATCACATGTTCAGCTCCACACACACCAGATCACATGTTCAGCTCCACACATACCAGATCACATGTTCAACTCCACACACACCAGATCACATGTTCAACTCCACACACACCAGATCACATGTTCAACTCCACACTCACCAGATCACATGTTCAGCTCCACACACACCAGATCACATGTTCAGCTCCACACACACCAGATCACATGTTCAACTCCACACACACCAGATCACATGTTCAACTCCACACTCACCAGATCACATGTTCAGCTCCACACTCACCAGATCACATGTTCAGCTCCACACACACCAGATCACATGTTCAGCTCCACACACACCAGATCACATGTTCAGCTCCACACACACCAGATCACATGTTCAACTCCACACACACACCAGATCACATGTTCATCTCCACACACACCAGATCACATGTTCAACTCCACACTCACCAGATCATATGTTCAGCTCCACACTCACCAGATCACATGTTCAGCTCCACACACACCAGATCACATGTTCAGCTCCACACACACCAGATCACATGTTCAGCTCCACACACACACCAGATCACATTTTCAACTCCACACACACCAGATCACATGTTCAACTCCACACACACCAGATCACATGTTCAACTCCACACACACCAGATCACATGATCAACTCCACACACACCAGATCACATGTTCAGCTCCACACTCACCAGATCACATGTTCAGCTCCACACACACCAGATCACATGTTCAGCTCCACACACACCAGATCACATGTTCAACTCCACACACACACCAGATCACATGTTCAGCTCCACACACACCAGATCACATGTTCAACTCCACACACACACCAGATCACATGTTCATCTCCACACACACCAGATCACATGTTCAGCTCCACACACACCAGATCACATGTTCAGCTCCACACACACACCAGATCACATGTTCAACTCCACACACACCAGATCACATGTTCAGCTCCACACACACCAGATCACATGTTCAGCTCCACACACACCAGATCACATGTTCAACTCCACACACACCAGATCACATGATCAACTCCACACACACCAGATCACATGTTTAACTCCACACACACCAGATCACATGATCAACTCCACACACACCAGATCACATGATCAACTCCACACACACCAGATCACATGTTCAACTCCACACACACCAGATCACATGATCAGCTCCACACACACCAGATCACATGTTTAACTCCACACACACCAGATTACATGTTCAACTCCACACACAGCAGATCACATGATCAACTCCACACACACCAGATCACATGTTCAACTCCACACACACCAGATCACATGTTCAACTCCACACACACCAGATCACATGTTCAACTCCACACTCAGCAGATCACATGTTCAGCTCCACACACACCAGATCAAATGTTCAACTCCACACACACCAGATCACATGTTCAGCTCCACACACACCAGATCAAATGTTCAACTCCACACACACCAGATGGAACTCAGGGATGTGGAGGCGGCTCAATACTTCTGGCTAGTGTATCTTACACATGCATTATGGTAAAACAAGCAGCAAAGATTCCTAATATTAATGCATGTTTGTGGTATTGTGTGTGTGTATTCAGTTCAGCAAAGCATAAGCCAATCATCTCCGAGCCTGAGATCCAAGGCGGCCAATCACTGGAGGGCGTGACTGGCTTCCTGTTGCTGATGTCCGAGGGGCTGATAAAAGCCCTGGAGTCGGCCCACGGGCCCGAGCAGGTCAACCAGGTGATCAATCTGACCGTTACAGAGCAAAAGGACATTGATTGATCTGTTGCAGTTCATTAGTTTGAATGTAAATGAAAGTGACAAGCGCTTCCCAAACAAGAACAAATGTAGGCGGGGCTTGAGTGTGTCTGTGGGGAATTGATTGTATGGTTGTGGTTTGCTATTGGTGGATCTCATGTGAGTGACAGGTGGCCCCGCCCTCGTCATCAGAGATGTTTTGGAGTACATTTCCCATGTTCCCCTTCTCAGGAGATCGTTGCCATGGTAGCCGCGGAGTTGGCTCAGCAGGGCACTCTGGAGGGGGCGGCGCAGTCTGTGGTGGAGCGGGTGAAGCGTCTCCATCATGATGTGTATGTCAGCGGCAGACAGAGGGCGCCACACTGCTCCAGACATGAGGACATGACCCTGCTGATCAGAGTCATCAACTACCCACTGGTGGACGGGTCACTCACGCCCACACAAGGTCAGACACACACACACACACACATGTTTGTTTTTGTGAAATGTGAGGATTCCATAGGCGTAATGGTTTTTATACCGTACAAACCGTATTTTCTATCCCCTTACACTGCACCTGCC
>JARQWZ010005162.1:42500-45000 GCA_033150135.1 Gobio occitaniae | reverse complement strand
GGCGGAAGAGCGTCATTTCAGCAGAAAACAGACCGAGCGCACGGGCTCAGCGCTCCCGTTAACGGAGATCAAGCGGGACTCGAGCGGGGAACGCGACGACGCGTCGAGAGGGGTTTTCTCTTTCTTCTGCGCAGGCATGGATTTACACACGGACGCCCGAGACTTCGAGCGCGATCCGCGCGCGTCACCGGCCGAGCGGCACTGAAGCATCCTCCGCCCCGACCGCGAGATCCGACCGCTCCGATGCGAACAAAAGCCCCCGTGCGCCCGCATTCACCTCCACCCTGACCGACCGCAGCGCCTCCATCCGCAATGAACATCTAGAGGAGCGTCAGGCGATGGGTGAGACACACACACACACACACACACACACACACACACACACACACACACACACACACACACACACACAGAGACAGACAGACAGACGGGTCGGGTGGATGGAGAGCAGCATCTGCTCGGTTAGAAAGCAAAACCAAAAACAGCGGAAATCACGGGCGTCTTGTGAACCCTCGCGGCGGCTGATGCTGATGTTCCTGATGTTGATTCGCTTCTCGTCTGATCTGGTGTTGGTTTGTGTCTCAGACGAGCTTGTCAAACCCAAATATCAACTTGCGTTTGCATCTGTAGTGAGGTGTGATCCAAATGTGTAATTGAAGCGTTGTGTTGGTGAAACCGCACAGGCCCTATCAGCTACAATCCAGATTCTGATCCAGTCTGACTCCAGATCAGTGTGAAAACATAATATCAGATTCACAAATATGATAATAACCTGATTTAAATATGTAATTGAAACATTATACAATCCAGATTCTGATTCAGTTTGATTCCAGATCAGTGTGAAAACATAATTTCAGATTCATAAATATGATAATAACATGTGATTTAATTATGTAATTGAAACATTGTACAATCCAGATTCTGATCCAGTTTGACTCCAGATCAGTGTCGAAACAAAATCAGATTCACAAATATGATAATAACCTGATTTAATTATGTAATTGAAGGATTATACAATCCAGATTCTGATTCAGTTTGATTCCAGATCAGTGTGAAAACATAATTTCAGATTCACAAATATGATAATAACATGATTTAAATATGTATTTGAAACATTGTACAATCCAGATTCTGATCCAGTTTGACTCCAGATCAGTGTGAAAACATAATATCAGATTTATAAATATGATAATAACATGATTTAAATATGTATTTGAAACATTGTACAATCCAGATTCTGATCCAGTTTGATTCCAGATCAGTGTGAAAACATAATATCAGATTCATAAATATGATAATAACATGATTTAAATATGTATTTGAAACATTGTACAATCCAGATTCTGATCCAGTTTGATTCCAGATCAGTGTGAAAACATAATATCAGATTTATAAATATGATAATAACATGATTTAATTATGTAATTGAAGGATTGTACAATCCAGATTCTGATTCAGTTTGACTCCAGATCAGTGTGAAAACATAATATCAGATTTATAAATATGATAATAACATGATTTAAATATGTATTTGAAACATTGTACAATCCAGATTCTGATCCAGTTTGATTCCAGATCAGTGTGAAAACAATATCAGATTCATAAATATGATAATAACATGTCTGACTCTGAAATCACCTATAAATAAGAACTTATATTTTGTAAAACAAAAATGAAGTGTATGTTTAGCAGCATTAATATGCTTTGGATTGTGACTTTTTGAGTTTTTGATTCTCAACGTTGATTATCATTAGTTTCTCAACATGCAATAAAAAGTGTTTTAATATTTAAATCATCATACTTTACTACACTCAGACTATTTACGTTGCTATTAAATAAGATTGTTCAAATATAAAAATGAAGCCTGGATTACAGTAATGAAGTTTGTGGGGGAAACATCATCCTAATGATCATATTATACACTGCTCATGTTCTGGACAGGTGAGGTTCTGCGGATGATGTTAGTTTAGTTGCTTTATTCTCCGCTTCTGCTTGGTCATTTTCTATGTAATGATGTGGATTGAGTTTCAGCTCACAGGTGACTGACCTACAGCATCATAACGATGACATGTGAAGTGTGTGTGTGTGTGTGTGTGTGTGTGAACACACGGTGAGCAGATGGTGAGTCTCGTCATCCTCAGCTCATATGGTGTGTGAGATAACCTGAACATGTGTATGATGGTTTGATCTCATGATGCTCACATCTGAGCGCGTTTGGTTAATGTTTGAGTTCTGCTAGATCTGATCTGATGAGCTGTAGCGTTCAGAAGGTGTGTGTTCGCTGTAGTGTGTATTGTGTCTGCGTTTTGTCGTGGTAAAGGCAGGATGTGATGGTTGGCTGGGTAAAATCTCTCAGTGTTGAGTTTTACTCAAATGATGAACATTTTTCAACAGCATCCGGAACACATGGCGAGCTGTTTTGACAGTTTTGAATCAGATGTCACTGCTCTAAGGGAACGTTTACACAACCACAGTGAGCTAAAAACCAAGCACTTTTCAT
>JARQWZ010005162.1:35000-40000 GCA_033150135.1 Gobio occitaniae | reverse complement strand
GGGTAGTGTGTGTGTGTGTGTGTGTGTGTGTGTGATGTCCTGCAGCCTCAGACTGAGCTTGAGGATGGAGATGTGACGTGATCAGCCTGTCCGACAGTTGTAAGTCTTCTAGTAGTTGTGCAAAGTAAAATCTGAATCACCGAATCTTGCAGAGACAGAGAGAGTGAGCAGGAGCAACTTTTGATGAATGAAGCAGGATCTGCAACATCTCTATCTGCGTTTGTGCCTCCACGCCCCCCCGATCGCCTCATAGACAGTTAAAGATTGCCTGCGAGCTTCTCCTCGGGTCTATACGGTCATTTGCTCAACAGTGCGACACAGTCGCGTGGTTATGACGCAAACGTTAGCCTATATTTTACAAAAACTGCTTCTACGGGGCGATAGTGTAAGATACAAGGTAATGGAGCCTTTTATACATTGTCGTGTTTGTTTAGAAATAAACAATGGACGAATGGAGTCTTTAAACGCCTCAGATGTAAAGATATTCGCTGTCCAAATGAATGGGAGTCAATGGGATGCTAACAGCAGGTGATGCTAATGGGATGCTAACAGCAGGTGATGCTAATGGGATGCTAACAGCAGGTGATGCTAATGGGATGCTAACAGCAGGTGATGCTAATGGGATGCTAACAGCAGGTGATGCTAATGGGATGCTAACAGCAGGTGATGGCTTGGTTAGCAATAGCCGCCCCTATGGAAGGTACGCTTTCTTCCCCTTGGCAGTACCATCGCAAGGGCTGTGCCAAGTGTGCAACCGCACAGGGCCTCGCGCCTGGCCTGCATTTTATGAAGTTTATGTCTATTTTTTATTACAGTTTTTCCACCCAACATCGATAATAAATACTGTCTCTCAATAATGCATAATCAAGGCCACGTGAAAAAAAAAAATCAGCAAATTATTAGTTATTTTTCAAATTTCGATATGACATTCTGCGTGGTCGCGCCACTGTGAGCCGCTCACTCTGAGGAAAAAATGTCGGGTGGTGAGAAAAGGAACATAATTAAAAAGAAAGAAGAATTTCAGAAGTCACTGAGAGGATCGCTGGATAAATTTGTCAATGCCAATATTGCGACTACAAGCAGCACAACCGACACAATCACGGAGAGTAATCCGGCTGCCGGGTTACAACAAGATGACGTTCAAGGCATCGGCGCATCCCTATCATTGTCCAATTTGATCATTTTAGTGTTGAATGAGTAAATCTGTTTGTTAGAATGACTAAAAAGTTTTAGTGTAGTCTGCTTCAGCGCTCTAACAGCGCTCATCATCAGTGACTGAGTGAGTGAGGCGGCCAATCACATCAAAGAGGGCGGGTCAGTCATAACCACAGATGATGCTTGTACTGTAACTGTTTTACCATAGAAATGTTCAGCGACCAACAGTAATAGACATCTAGTGATGCAAACTACTCAACTTTCTAACAAATTTAGCCGAAGTTATGCGTTATAAGTCCTGTAAATCATAAATGAATGTGACAAGAAACGTCTGCGTTTTCACTATTAGACGAATAAGAGTGAATGTTTGCACGTCTCTTCATACCGTTCTTATTTAGGGCTAGTTATTCCCTTAGATCGCCTTTAATCCTTTGATTGCTTTATTATTAGTGGTGCTTGCGTAGCAAGGCATCACTATTACTATCTTGCCCCAGAACGGTTTTAGTGATGCCTTGCGAAGCAAGGCATCACCATCACTCTCAAACATACTTATTAGTGTTGCTTGTGAAGCAAGGCATCAATATTGTTATTCTCCATACTTATTAATATTCATGGAGCTTGTTTAGCAAGGCGTATATACTATGTAACCCAGGATCGGTTTATTATTAGTGGTGCTTGCGTAGCAAGGCATCACTATTACTATCTAGCCCCAGAACGGTTTTAGTGATGCCTTGCGAAGCAAGGCATCACCATCACTCTCAAACATACATATTAGTGTTGCTTGTGAAGCAATGCATCAATATTGTTATTCTCCATATTTTTATTATTAATGGTGCTTGCGTAGCAAGCCATAAATATTTTTACAACGGTTTATTATTATTCTTATTATTCCGGACAACATTTTGTCCCGCTACTCCTCCCACATTTTTTGTCACAGACCCATGAATGAGGTGTCAAAACGTGCGGCCTATTCGGGAATGGTGTGCTATATCTTTTCTAAGGGGTCGGGGGTGCGGTGTTCGCCCCAGGGGCGAAAAAGTAGCGAAAAAAATCCCATAGACTTAACATTGGGAAAAATGTAAAAAAAATTTAACAAGTCATAACTCTAAGCGACAATTTCGTAGAAACTCGTGGGTCACCACATTTGAAGAGGCTGACAGGCCCTGTAAGATGACACATCGCAATGGGGTGTGAGTTGTACCCCTGGGGCGCAGGAGCTGCCTAAATTTGCCCCATTGACTTACTATGGGGAGGGACGTCCCATAAAACACATGCGTTTCTCTTACTATGGGAAATTGCATAGGGATTTTGTATTGACCATAGCTCTGGCTCACAGTGTCTCAGAGACAAGGGGGTGGCCTCAATTTACTCAGACAGCCAATCACTATCTCAGGATGATTGTCAACCTATGAAGCCACCCCCTAGCAACCATTTAGAGCTCCCTAGCAACTGATCCCATAGACTTTCATTGAAAGAGATCAAAGGGATATCTTTGGATAGAAGTGTCATAGAAACACGAGGGTGGGTTTGTTTAACTCGGGGCATCAACAGCCAATCATAAATCACCGTCAACACTTCCTAGCCAAGCCCTAGCAACCATTATCAAGCAGCCTAGCAACCGTTTAGCAACACCAATATCTCTGCCTCAGAACATCATAAAGGCATGGGGGTTGGTTTATATCATTCATACTGACAAGCAGCCTTTGGAGTATCATCATTGGATGCTGCCAAGCCACTCCATAGCAACCAAACAGAGTACCCTAGCAACCGTATAACAAGACCTATATCTCTGCATCAGAACATTGTAGAGACATGGGGGTTGGTTTATATCATTCATACTGACAAGCAGCCTTTGGAGTATTGTCATTGGATGCTGCCAAGCCACTACATAGCAACCAAACAGAGTACCTTAGCAACCGTTTACCAAGACCTATATCTCTGCCTCAGAACATCATACAGACATGGGGGTTGGTTTATATAATTCATACTGACAAGCAGTATCATCATTGAATGTTGCCAAAACATTCCATAGCAACCAACCAGAGTTCCCTAGCAACCGTTTACCAAGACCTATATCTCTGTCCCAGAACAACCTACAGACATGTTGCTTGGCTTTTTTGCATCCCAGTAGCATCCCAGAGGATTTTTTTGCCACTGCAAGCACCACTCACATTTTCTTCAGGAAATGTACATTCTAGTTATTATTCTTATTCCGGACAACATTTTGTCCCGCTACTCCTCCCACAGTTTTTGTCACAGACCCATGAATGAGGTGTCAAAACGTGCGGCTTAATCGGGAATGGTGTGCTATATCTTTTCTAAGGGGTCGGGGGTGCGGTGTTCGCCCCAGGGGCGAAAAAGTAGCGAAAAAAATCCCATAGACTTAACATTGCGAAAATTTTTAACGAGTCATAACTCTGAGCGAGGATTTCGTAGAAACTCGTGGGTCACCACATTTGAAGAGGCTGGCAGGCCCTGTAAGATGACACATCGCAATGGGGTATAAGTTGTACCCCTGGGGCGCTAGAGCTCCCCAAATTTCCTCAAATTTCCCCATTGACTTATAATGGGGAGGGGACGTCCCATTAAACTCATGTGTTTCTCTTACAATGGGAAATTGCATAGGGATTTTGTATTGACCACAGCTCTGGCTCACAGTGTCTCAGAGACAAGGGGGTGGGCTCAATTTACTCAGACAGCCAATCACTATCTCAGGATGATTGTCAACATATGAAGCCACGCCCTAGCAACCATTTAGAGCTCCCTAGCAACTGATCCCATAGACTTCCATTGAAAAACATCAAAGGGATATCTTTGGATAGAAGTGTCATAGAAACATGAGGGTGGGTTTGTTTGACTCAGGACATCAACAGCCAATCATAAATCACCGTCAACACTTCCTAGCCACGCCCTAGCAACCATTATCAAGCAGCCTAGCAACCGTTTAGCAACACCAATATCTCTGCCTCAGAACATCATAGAGGCATGGGGGTTGGTTTATATCATTCATACTGACAAGCAGCCTTTGGAGTATCATCATTGGATGCTGCCAAGCCACTCCATAGCAACCAAACAGAGTACCCTAGCAACCGTATAACAAGACCTATATCTCTGCATCAGAACATCGTAAAGACATGGGGGTTGGTTTATATCATTCATACTGACAAGCAGTATCATCATTGGATGCTGCCAAGCCCCCCTAGCAACCAAACAGAGTACCCTAGCAACCGTATACCAAGACCAATATCTCTGCTTCGGAACATCGTAGAGACATGGGGGTTGGTTTATATCATTCATACAGACAAGCAGTATCATCATTGGATGCTGCCAAGCCCCCCTAGCAACCAAAAAGAGTACCCTAGCAACCGTATACCAAGACCTATATCTCTGCTTCAGAACATCATAGAGGCATGGGGGTTGGTTTATATCATTCATACAGACAAGCAGTATCATCATTGGATGCTGCCAAGCCCCCTTAGCAACCAAACAGAGTACCCTAGCAACCATATACCAAGACCTATATCTCTGCTTCAGAACATCATAGAGACTTGGGGGTTGGTTTATATCATTCATACAGACAAGCAGTATCATCATTGGATGCTGCCAAGCCCCTCCATAGCAACCAAACAGAGTACCCTAGCAACCGTTTACAAGGACCTATATCTCTGCATCAGAACATCGTAGAGGCATGGGGGTTGGGTCTTTTGACTCAGACTGGCAAATAGTCTTTAAATGTCACCCCATAAATTGTATAGCCACTCCATAGCAACCATATAGAGTACCCTAGCAACCGTACAAACACATGAATAGGACATATCTCAGCTCCACAACATCGTACAGACTTG
>JARQWZ010005162.1:10000-30000 GCA_033150135.1 Gobio occitaniae | reverse complement strand
GGGGGGACCTCCACCTATACACACACACACACACACACACACACACACACACACACACACACACACACTCCTCCAGCTGTGCACTTCCTCCTCTCCGCTTCCTGTCTCAGAGCCTGAGATCTGAGATAAACCGTTATATAACACATTCATTCCTTCACACTAAATGTCCAGGGAAGTGTGTTTGAGAGCCAATCACAGCAAATATGAGTGTGTTTGAGCTGACGGGCCAATCAGATGTGACTGTGGGCGGAGCTAGTGTGCCGGTTACACCCCCTCGGCTGCTCTGATCTCTAGAGGTTTGATCAGTTCGAGTGAACAGCACTAATGATGCAAACTCGTGTAAAGTCCAGGGAATCTGTAAATATTTCATAACAGTTTATATAGTTGAAGATGAAATATGAGACGTTCACTCTAAAAAAGTGTTTGTTTGCAGCGATTGGGTTGTTTTAACCCAGCCATTGGGTTGTTTTAAGCAAGTGATTGGGTTGTTTTAAGCAAGTGATTGGGTTGTTTTAAGCAAGTGATTGGGTTGTTTTAAGCCAGCCATTGGGTTGTTTTAAGCAAGTGATTGGGTTGTTTTAAGCCAGCCATTGGGTTGTTTTAAGCAAGTGATTGGGTTGTTTTAAGCCAGCAATTGGGTTGTTTTAAGCCAGCAATTGGGTTGTTTTAAGCCAGCCATTGGGTTGTTTTAAGCAAGTGATTGGGTTGTTTTAAGCAAGTGATTGGGTTGTTTTAAGCAAGTGATTGGGTTGTTTTAACCCAGCCATTGGGTTGTTTTAAGCAAGCGATTGGGTTGTTTTAAGCAAGTGATTGGGTTGTTTTAAGCAAGTGATTGGGTTGTTTTAAGCAAGCGATTGGGTTGTTTTAAGCCAGCCATTGGGTTGTTTTAAGCAAGTGATTGGGTTGTTTTAAGCAAGTGATTGGGTTGTTTTAAGCCAGCAATTGGGTTGTTTTAAGCCAGCAATTGGGTTGTTTTAAGCCAGCCATTGGGTTGTTTTAAGCAAGTGATTGGGTTGTTTTAAGCCAGCAATTGGGTTGTTTTAAGCCAGCCATTGGGTTGTTTTAAGCAAGTGATTGGGTTGTTTTAAGCAAGTGATTGGGTTGTTTTAAGCCAGCAATTGGGTTGTTTTAAGCCAGCAATTGGGTTGTTTTAAGCAAGTGATTGGGTTGTTTTAAGCCAGCAATTGGGTTGTTTTAAGCAAGTGATTGGGTTGTTTTAAGCCAGCAATTGGGTTGTTTTAAGCCAGCCATTGGGTTGTTTTAAGCAAGTGATTGGGTTGTTTTAAGCCAGCAATTGGGTTGTTTTAAGCCAGCCATTGGGTTGTTTTAAGCCAGCGATTGGGTTGTTTTAAGCCAGCCATTGGGTTGTTTTAAGCAAGTGATTGGGTTGTTTTAAGCCAGCGATTGGGTTGTTTTAAGCCAGCCATTGGGTTGTTTTAAGCAAGTGATTGGGTTGTTTTAAGCCAGCGATTGGGTTGTTTTAAGCCAGCCATTGGGTTGTTTTAAGCAAGTGATTGGGTTGTTTTAAGCCAGCGATTGGGTTGTTTTAAGCCAGCGATTGGGTTGTTTTAAGCCAGCGATTGGGTTGTTTTAAGCCAGCGATTGGGTTGTTTTAAGCAAGTGATTGGGTTGTTTTAAGCAAGCGATTGGGTTGTTTTAAGCCAGCGATTGGGTTGTTTTAAGCAAGTGATTGGGTTGTTTTAAGCAAGTGATTGGGTTGTTTTAAGCAAGTGATTGGGTTGTTTTAAGCCAGCAATTGGGTTGTTTTAAGCCAGCCATTGGGTTGTTTTAAGCCAGCCATTGGGTTGTTTTAAGCAAGTGATTGGGTTGTTTTAAGCCAGCGATTGGGTTGTTTTAAGCCAGCGATTGGGTTGTTTTAAGCCAGCAATTGGGTTGTTTTAAGCAAGCGATTGGGTTGTTTTAAGCAAGTGATTGGGTTGTTTTAAGCCAGCAATTGGGTTGTTTTAAGCAAGCGATTGGGTTGTTTTAAGCAAGTGATTGGGTTGTTTTAAGCCAGCAATTGGGTTGTTTTAAGCAAGCGATTGGGTTGTTTTAAGCAAGTGATTGGGTTGTTTTAAGCCAGCAATTGGGTTGTTTTAAGCAAGCGATTGGGTTGTTTTAAGCAAGTTATTGGGTTGTTTTAAGCAAGCGATTGGGTTGTTTTAAGCAAGCGATTGGGTTGTTTTAAGTAAGTGATTGGGTTGTTTTAAGCCAGCGATTGGGTTGTTTTAAGCCAGCGATTGGGTTGTTTTAAGCAAGCGATTGGGTTGTTTTAAGCCAGCGATTGGGTTGTTTTAAGCAAGCGATTGGGTTGTTTTAAGCAAGTGATTGGGTTGTTTTAAGCCAGCGATTGGGTTGTTTTAAGCAAGCGATTGGGTTGTTTTAAGCAAGTGATTGGGTTGTTTTAAGCAAGTGATTGGGTTGTTTTAAGCAAGTGATTGGGTTGTTTTAAGCAAGTGATTGGGTTGTTTTAAGCCAGCAATTGGGTTGTTTTAACCCAGCGATTGGGTTGTTTTAAGCCAGCAATTGGGTTGTTTTAAGCAAGCGATTGGGTTGTTTTAAGCAAGTGATTGGGTTGTTTTAAGCAAGCGATTGGGTTGTTTTAAGCCAGCAATTGGGTTGTTTTAAGCAAGCGATTGGGTTGTTTTAAGCCAGCGATTGGGTTGTTTTAAGCCAGCGATTGGGTTGTTTTAAGCCAGCGATTGGGTTGTTTTAAGCCAGCGATTGGGTTGTTTTAAGCAAGCGATTGGGTTGTTTTAAGCCAGCGATTGGGTTGTTTTAAGCAAGTGATTGGGTTGTTTTAAGCCAGCGATTGGGTTGTTTTAAGCAAGCGATTGGGTTGTTTTAAGCCAGCGATTGGGTTGTTTTAAGCAAGCGATTGGGTTGTTTTAAGCCAGCGATTGGGTTGTTTTAAGCAAGCGATTGGGTTGTTTTAAGCAAGCGATTGGGTTGTTTTAAGCAAGTGATTGGGTTGTTTTAAGCCAGCAATTGGGTTGTTTTAAGCAAGCGATTGGGGATTGGGTTGTTTTAAGCAAGTGATTGGGTTGTTTTAAGCCAGCAATTGGGTTGTTTTAAGCCAGCCATTGGGTTGTTTTAAGCAAGTGATTGGGTTGTTTTAAGCCTGCAATTGGGTTGTTTTAAGCAAGTGATTGGGTTGTTTTAAGCCAGCGATTGGATTGTTTTAAGCCAGCGATTGGGTCGTTTTAAGCAAGTGATTGGGTTGTTTTAAGCCAGCAATTGGGTTGTTTTAAGCCAGCCATTGGGTTGTTTTAAGCAAGTGATTGGGTTGTTTTAAGCCTGCAATTGGGTTGTTTTAAGTAAGCGATTGGGTTGTTTTAAGCAAGTGATTGGGTTGTTTTAAGCCAGCGATTGGGTTGTTTTAAGCCAGCGATTGGGTTGTTTTAAGCAAGCGATTGGGTTGTTTTAAGCCAGCGATTGGGTTGTTTTAAGCCAGCCATTGGGTTGTTTTAAGCAAGTGATTGGGTTGTTTTAAGCCAGCGATTGGGTTGTTTTAAGCCAGCGATTGGGTTGTTTTAAGCCAGCGATTGGGTTGTTTTAAGCCAGCAATTGGGTTGTTTCAAGCAAGCGATTGGGTTGTTTTAAGCAAGTGATTGGGTTGTTTTAAGCCAGCAATTGGGTTGTTTTAAGCAAGCGATTGGGTTGTTTTAAGCAAGTGATTGGGTTGTTTTAAGCCAGCGATTGGGTTGTTTTAAGCCAGCAATTGGGTTGTTTTAAGCAAGCGATTGGGTTGTTTTAAGCCAGCGATTGGGTTGTTTTAAGCCAGCCATTGGGTTGTTTTAAGCATGCGATTGGGTTGTTTTAAGCAAGTGATTGGGTTGTTTTAACCCAGCAATTGGGTTGTTTTAAGCCAGCGATTGGGTTGTTTTAAGCCAGCCATTGGGTTGTTTTAAGCCAGCGATTGGGTTGTTTTAAGCCAGCCATTGGGTTGTTTTAAGCCAGCAATTGGGTTGTTTTAAGCAAGCAATTGGGTTGTTTTAACCCAGCAATTGGGTTGTTTTAAGCCAGCCATTGGGTTGTTTTAAGCCAGCGATTGGGTTGTTTTAAGCAAGTGATTGGGTTGTTTTAAGCCAGCCATTGGGTTGTTTTAAGCCAGCCATTGGGTTGTTTTAAGCCAGCGATTGGGTTGTTTTAAGCCATCGATTGGGTTGTTTTAAGCCAGCCATTGGGTTGTTTTAAGCAAGCGATTGGGTTGTTTTAAGCCAGCCATTGGGTTGTTTTAAGCAAGTGATTGGGTTGTTTTAAGCCAGCCATTGGGTTGTTTTAAGCCAGCCATTGGGTTGTTTTAAGCCAGCGATTGGGTTGTTTTAAGCCAGCCATTGGGTTGTTTTAACCCAGCCATTGGGTTGTTTTAAGCAAGCGATTGGGTTGTTTTAACCCAGCGATTGGGTTGTTTTAAGCCAGCCATTGGGTTGTTTTAAGCCAGCGATTGGGTTGTTTTAAGCCAGCCATTGGGTTGTTTTAAGCCAGCCATTGGGTTGTTTTAAGCCAGCCATTGGGTTGTTTTAAGCCAGCGATTGGGTTGTTTTAAGCCAGCCATTGGGTTGTTTTATACAAGTTATTGGGTTGTTTTAAGCCAGCCATTGGGTTGTTTTAAGTCAGCGATTGGGTTGTTTTAAGCCAGCGATTGGGTTGTTTTAAGCAAGTTATTGGGTTGTTTTAAGCCAGCCATTGGGTTGTTTTAAGCCAGCGATTGGGTTGTTTTAAGCCAGCGATTGGGTTGTTTTAAGCAAGTTATTGGGTTGTTTTAAGCCAGCCATTGGGTTGTTTTAAGCCAGCGATTGGGTTGTTTTAAGCCAGCGATTGGGTTGTTTTAAGCCAGCGATTGGGTTGTTTTAAGCCAGCAATTGGGTTGTTTTAAGCAAGCGATTGGGTTGTTTTAAGCAAGTGATTGGGTTGTTTTAAGCCAGCAATTGGGTTGTTTTAAGCAAGCGATTGGGTTGTTTTAAGCAAGCGATTGGGTTGTTTTAAGCAAGTGATTGGGTTGTTTTAAGCCAGCAATTGGGTTGTTTTAAGCAAGCGATTGGGTTGTTTTAAGCAAGTGATTGGGTTGTTTTAAGCCAGCAATTGGGTTGTTTTAAGCAAGCGATTGGGTTGTTTTAAGCAAGTTATTGGGTTGTTTTAAGCAAGCGATTGGGTTGTTTTAAGCAAGCGATTGGGTTGTTTTAAGTAAGTGATTGGGTTGTTTTAAGCCAGCGATTGGGTTGTTTTAAGCCAGCGATTGGGTTGTTTTAAGCAAGCGATTGGGTTGTTTTAAGCCAGCGATTGGGTTGTTTTAAGCAAGCGATTGGGTTGTTTTAAGCAAGTGATTGGGTTGTTTTAAGCCAGCGATTGGGTTGTTTTAAGCAAGCGATTGGGTTGTTTTAAGCAAGTGATTGGGTTGTTTTAAGCAAGTGATTGGGTTGTTTTAAGCAAGTGATTGGGTTGTTTTAAGCAAGTGATTGGGTTGTTTTAAGCAAGTGATTGGGTTGTTTTAAGCCAGCAATTGGGTTGTTTTAACCCAGCGATTGGGTTGTTTTAAGCCAGCAATTGGGTTGTTTTAAGCAAGCGATTGGGTTGTTTTAAGCAAGTGATTGGGTTGTTTTAAGCAAGCGATTGGGTTGTTTTAAGCCAGCGATTGGGTTGTTTTAAGCCAGCGATTGGGTTGTTTTAAGCCAGCGATTGGGTTGTTTTAAGCCAGCGATTGGGTTGTTTTAAGCAAGCGATTGGGTTGTTTTAAGCCAGCGATTGGGTTGTTTTAAGCAAGTGATTGGGTTGTTTTAAGCCAGCGATTGGGTTGTTTTAAGCAAGCGATTGGGTTGTTTTAAGCCAGCGATTGGGTTGTTTTAAGCAAGCGATTGGGTTGTTTTAAGCCAGCGATTGGGTTGTTTTAAGCAAGCGATTGGGTTGTTTTAAGCCAGCGATTGGGTTGTTTTAAGCAAGCGATTGGGTTGTTTTAAGCAAGTGATTGGGTTGTTTTAAGCCAGCAATTGGGTTGTTTTAAGCAAGCGATTGGGGATTGGGTTGTTTTAAGCAAGTGATTGGGTTGTTTTAAGCCAGCAATTGGGTTGTTTTAAGCCAGCCATTGGGTTGTTTTAAGCAAGTGATTGGGTTGTTTTAAGCCTGCAATTGGGTTGTTTTAAGCAAGTGATTGGGTTGTTTTAAGCCAGCGATTGGATTGTTTTAAGCCAGCGATTGGGTCGTTTTAAGCAAGTGATTGGGTTGTTTTAAGCCAGCAATTGGGTTGTTTTAAGCCAGCCATTGGGTTGTTTTAAGCAAGTGATTGGGTTGTTTTAAGCCTGCAATTGGGTTGTTTTAAGTAAGCGATTGGGTTGTTTTAAGCAAGTGATTGGGTTGTTTTAAGCCAGCGATTGGGTTGTTTTAAGCCAGCGATTGGGTTGTTTTAAGCAAGCGATTGGGTTGTTTTAAGCCAGCGATTGGGTTGTTTTAAGCCAGCCATTGGGTTGTTTTAAGCAAGTGATTGGGTTGTTTTAAGCCAGCGATTGGGTTGTTTTAAGCCAGCGATTGGGTTGTTTTAAGCCAGCGATTGGGTTGTTTTAAGCCAGCAATTGGGTTGTTTCAAGCAAGCGATTGGGTTGTTTTAAGCAAGTGATTGGGTTGTTTTAAGCCAGCAATTGGGTTGTTTTAAGCAAGCGATTGGGTTGTTTTAAGCAAGTGATTGGGTTGTTTTAAGCCAGCGATTGGGTTGTTTTAAGCCAGCAATTGGGTTGTTTTAAGCAAGCGATTGGGTTGTTTTAAGCCAGCGATTGGGTTGTTTTAAGCAAGTGATTGGGTTGTTTTAAGCCAGCAATTGGGTTGTTTTAAGCAAGCGATTGGGTTGTTTTAAGCCAGCGATTGGGTTGTTTTAAGCCAGCAATTGGGTTGTTTTAAGCATGCGATTGGGTTGTTTTAAGCAAGTGATTGGGTTGTTTTAACCCAGCAATTGGGTTGTTTTAAGCAAGCGATTGGGTTGTTTTAAGCCAGCGATTGGGTTGTTTTAAGCCAGCCATTGGGTTGTTTTAAGCCAGCGATTGGGTTGTTTTAAGCCAGCCATTGGGTTGTTTTAAGCCAGCAATTGGGTTGTTTTAAGCAAGCAATTGGGTTGTTTTAACCCAGCAATTGGGTTGTTTTAAGCCAGCCATTGGGTTGTTTTAAGCCAGCGATTGGGTTGTTTTAAGCAAGTGATTGGGTTGTTTTAAGCCAGCCATTGGGTTGTTTTAAGCCAGCCATTGGGTTGTTTTAAGCCAGCGATTGGGTTGTTTTAAGCCATCGATTGGGTTGTTTTAAGCCAGCCATTGGGTTGTTTTAAGCCAGCCATTGGGTTGTTTTAAGCCAGCCATTGGGTTGTTTTAAGCAAGCGATTGGGTTGTTTTAAGCCAGCCATTGGGTTGTTTTAAGCAAGTGATTGGGTTGTTTTAAGCCAGCCATTGGGTTGTTTTAAGCCAGCCATTGGGTTGTTTTAAGCCAGCGATTGGGTTGTTTTAAGCCAGCCATTGGGTTGTTTTAACCCAGCCATTGGGTTGTTTTAAGCAAGCGATTGGGTTGTTTTAACCCAGCGATTGGGTTGTTTTAAGCCAGCCATTGGGTTGTTTTAAGCCAGCGATTGGGTTGTTTTAAGCCAGCCATTGGGTTGTTTTAAGCCAGCCATTGGGTTGTTTTAAGCCAGCCATTGGGTTGTTTTAAGCCAGCCATTGGGTTGTTTTAAGCCAGCCATTGGGTTGTTTTAAGCCAGCGATTGGGTTGTTTTAAGCAAGCGATTGGGTTGTTTTAAGCCAGCGATTGGGTTGTTTTAAGCAAGCGATTGGGTTGTTTTAAGCCAGCGATTGGGTTGTTTTAAGCAAGCGATTGGGTTGTTTTAAGCAAGTGATTGGGTTGTTTTAAGCCAGCAATTGGGTTGTTTTAAGCAAGCGATTGGGGATTGGGTTGTTTTAAGCAAGTGATTGGGTTGTTTTAAGCCAGCAATTGGGTTGTTTTAAGCCAGCCATTGGGTTGTTTTAAGCAAGTGATTGGGTTGTTTTAAGCCTGCAATTGGGTTGTTTTAAGCAAGTGATTGGGTTGTTTTAAGCCAGCGATTGGATTGTTTTAAGCCAGCGATTGGGTCGTTTTAAGCAAGTGATTGGGTTGTTTTAAGCCAGCAATTGGGTTGTTTTAAGCCAGCCATTGGGTTGTTTTAAGCAAGTGATTGGGTTGTTTTAAGCCTGCAATTGGGTTGTTTTAAGTAAGCGATTGGGTTGTTTTAAGCAAGTGATTGGGTTGTTTTAAGCCAGCGATTGGGTTGTTTTAAGCCAGCGATTGGGTTGTTTTAAGCAAGCGATTGGGTTGTTTTAAGCCAGCGATTGGGTTGTTTTAAGCCAGCCATTGGGTTGTTTTAAGCAAGTGATTGGGTTGTTTTAAGCCAGCGATTGGGTTGTTTTAAGCCAGCGATTGGGTTGTTTTAAGCCAGCAATTGGGTTGTTTCAAGCAAGCGATTGGGTTGTTTTAAGCAAGTGATTGGGTTGTTTTAAGCCAGCAATTGGGTTGTTTTAAGCAAGCGATTGGGTTGTTTTAAGCAAGTGATTGGGTTGTTTTAAGCCAGCGATTGGGTTGTTTTAAGCCAGCAATTGGGTTGTTTTAAGCAAGCGATTGGGTTGTTTTAAGCCAGCGATTGGGTTGTTTTAAGCAAGTGATTGGGTTGTTTTAAGCCAGCAATTGGGTTGTTTTAAGCAAGCGATTGGGTTGTTTTAAGCCAGCGATTGGGTTGTTTTAAGCCAGCAATTGGGTTGTTTTAAGCATGCGATTGGGTTGTTTTAAGCAAGTGATTGGGTTGTTTTAACCCAGCAATTGGGTTGTTTTAAGCAAGCGATTGGGTTGTTTTAAGCCAGCGATTGGGTTGTTTTAAGCCAGCCATTGGGTTGTTTTAAGCCAGCGATTGGGTTGTTTTAAGCCAGCCATTGGGTTGTTTTAAGCCAGCAATTGGGTTGTTTTAAGCAAGCAATTGGGTTGTTTTAACCCAGCAATTGGGTTGTTTTAAGCCAGCCATTGGGTTGTTTTAAGCCAGCGATTGGGTTGTTTTAAGCAAGTGATTGGGTTGTTTTAAGCCAGCCATTGGGTTGTTTTAAGCCAGCCATTGGGTTGTTTTAAGCCAGCGATTGGGTTGTTTTAAGCCATCGATTGGGTTGTTTTAAGCCAGCCATTGGGTTGTTTTAAGCCAGCCATTGGGTTGTTTTAAGCAAGCGATTGGGTTGTTTTAAGCCAGCCATTGGGTTGTTTTAAGCAAGTGATTGGGTTGTTTTAAGCCAGCCATTGGGTTGTTTTAAGCCAGCCATTGGGTTGTTTTAAGCCAGCGATTGGGTTGTTTTAAGCCAGCCATTGGGTTGTTTTAACCCAGCCATTGGGTTGTTTTAAGCAAGCGATTGGGTTGTTTTAACCCAGCGATTGGGTTGTTTTAAGCCAGCCATTGGGTTGTTTTAAGCCAGCGATTGGGTTGTTTTAAGCCAGCCATTGGGTTGTTTTAAGCCAGCCATTGGGTTGTTTTAAGCCAGCCATTGGGTTGTTTTAAGCCAGCGATTGGGTTGTTTTAAGCCAGCCATTGGGTTGTTTTATACAAGTTATTGGGTTGTTTTAAGCCAGCCATTGGGTTGTTTTAAGTCAGCGATTGGGTTGTTTTAAGCCAGCGATTGGGTTGTTTTAAGCAAGTTATTGGGTTGTTTTAAGCCAGCCATTGGGTTGTTTTAAGCCAGCGATTGGGTTGTTTTAAGCCAGCGATTGGGTTGTTTTAAGCAAGTGATTGGGTTGTTTTAAGCAAGTTATTGGGTTGTTTTAAGCCAGCGATTGGGTTGTTTTAAGCAAACGATTGGGTTGTTTTAAGCCAGCGATTGGGTCGTTTTAAGCCAGCGATTGGGTCGTTTTAAGCCAGCCATTGGGTCGTTTTAAGCCAGCGATTGGGTTGTTTTAAGCCAGCCATTGGGTTGTTTTAAGCCAGCCATTGGGTTGTTTTAAGCCAGCCATTGGGTTGTTTTAAGCAAGTTATTGGGTTGTTTTAAGCCAGCCATTGGGTTGCTTTAAGCCAGCCATTGGGTTGTTTTAAGCCAGCGATTGGGTTGTTTTAAGCCAGCCATTGGGTTGTTTTAAGCCAGCCATTGGGTTGTTTTAAGCCAGCCATTGGGTTGTTTTAAGCCAGCCATTGGGTTGTTTTAAGCCAGCCATTGGGTTGTTTTAAGCCAGCCATTGGGTTGTTTTAAGCCAGCCATTGGGTTGTTTTAAGCCAGCGATTGGGTTGTTTTAAGCCAGCGATTGGGTTGTTTTAACCAAGCGATTGGGTTGTTTTAACCCAGCCACTGGGTTGTTTTAACCCAGCCACTGGGTTGTTTTAAGCCAACGATTGGGTTGTTTTAAGCAAACATTTAACGAAACCGCTGGGTTAATACAACCCAATTGCTGGGATAGTCCATTTTCAACCCAACTTGGGTTATTTTTAACCCAGCATTTTTTAGAGTGTATGTTTGAAACTGCCGGTTATGGTAAGAGGCGGGACATTTCCCAAACACCAATCAGAACACACCACTCCACCCGACCAATCAGAGCACAGTGTGCTTTTTCAGAAGGCGGGGCTTCATAGAGACAGGAAGTAAACGGAGCGTTACTGGCAGACTGGGAAGAGAGGAGCCGCCCACATTCGGACAGAAGGAGTGTTTTCTGTGGATTGGGCAGATATTGAGCGGCGAGAGAATGAGCTCTATTGTACAGGCAGACAGACAGGCGCTCACACACACACACACATTGTTCAAGACTGAGTTTGGCTCCGCCACACTTTTGGTGACACATGATGAGTGACGTATGTTTCCATGGTGACATCCGTGAGACTGGAGCGGTTTAGTGTTGGCTCTGCCGGACCAACTGAGACATTCACACGCTTCACACACTCATGCCGGCCCCTGTCTGGAGATCAGACTCACACACACTGTATTATTAGTGCTGTTAGTCACACTGATGTCTCAGATCATCTGCGGTGGGAGAGTTTCTTACGCCATCCCACAATGAGCGAAGTGAGACGGAAAACAACACTCAAATCACGCTCAGACACGACATTTATCTCTACTTGTTGTAGCCATTAAACAATGTATTTTGTTTCATATTTATGTTTAAATAGTATAATGCTATTTTTAAATTTCATCTCGGCTATATTGATTATGAAAAGTGCAAAGATGCGTAATCGGGACATCGGGTCAGAAATGATTTTGACCACGCCATTAAGTTTTGTTTTGCCTTTCTTTAAACTGAATTTCGTTTTGTATAAATTGTATCTTAAATTGAATCAATTAGTCCATGGGCTAAGCCAGAATTTGGGGCAAAATCTCTTTGGTACCAGTTAGTTTGTAGAGTCCATACAGGTGCTTTGAAACATGATAACCACTTCAAATGAGTAGCGTTAAAAATTTTTGGGACAATCATTATTTTTGCCATCATCGTCCTACAGTTTGGTCATGTATGAAGTATGAAGTGTATTGTAAGAGGTAGCCATTCATGCTAAATGTTGATTTCAGGACAGTCAGGGCTATCCAGATCTGCCATAATTTGATGTTATTTTTGTTGAATATGTTTTATATTAGCCTTCATATTTAAGAAAACATATTTTTGCATCTATTAAATTGTTATATTTATATTTATATCTCAAAATATATTGATGTTAGGGAGGATATCTCTTCATATATGGATAGAGAAGACTGTCTGTAATCTGGTGATATCAGAACCATGATGGTGGGACAATCCATGACAGTAATTTGAAAAAACAATGCATGTACTGTATATGAAATTAGTATATTATGCAAGAACAAACGACTGGTGCTAGATTCAAAACCAGATTACACCACCATACTTTGTTGTATAGATAAGCCACCAGCATCATCTGACAAGGTGAATAATGCTCTTTATTTTGATATGTGTTAACCTAGGTAATATTTTCAGTATTACACAGAAGACTAAAGGAATAAAGGAATTATCCTTGAAACTAAAGTCCTGGTGCTGGAATATAAAGCGGGGCCATTGTACCCTGTATCATGTACACTTAAAGGCTTAGTTCACCCAAAAATGTAAATTGTGTCATTAATGACTGAGCCTCATGTGGTTGGACACCCGTCAGACCTCCGTTCATCTTCAGACACAAATGAAGATATTTTAGTGTAAATCTGATGCTCTGAAAGGCCTCCATTGGCTCAACTTTACACTCTCAAGACCCTTAAAAGACACTAAAGACTAAAGTTACAAAGTCCATCTCACTACAGCGGCTCTACAATAACTTTATGAAGACGAGAATAGTTTCTGTGCGCAAAAAAACCCTAAATAACGACTTATATAGAGATGACGATTTCAAAACATGGCCTCATGAAGCTTCGAAGCGTTATGAATCAGTGAGTCGATTCAGCGGTTTGAAGCGTTATGAATCAGTGAGTCGATTCAGCGGTTTGAAGCGTTATGAATCAGTGAGTCGAATCATGATTCGGATCGCGTGTCAAACTGCTGAAATTTGGCGATTCACACAGCTGAATCGACTCACTGATTCATAACGCTCCAAACCGCTGAATCGACTCACTGATTCATAACGCTCCAAACCGCTGAATCGACTCACTGATTCATAACGCTCTGAACCGCTGAATCGACTCACTGATTCATAACGCTCTGAACCGCTGAATCGACTCACTGATTCATAACGCTCTGAACTGCTGAATCGACTCACTGATTCATAACGCTTCGAAGCTTCATGAGGCCGTGTTTTGAAATCGTCATCACTATATAAGTCGTTATTTAGGGTTTTTTTGTGCACAGAAACTATTCTCGTCTTCATAAAGTTATTGTAGAGCCGCTGTAGTGAGATGGACTTTGTAACTTTAGTCTTTAGTGTCTTTTAAGGGTCTTGAGAGTGTAAAGTTGAGCCAATGGAGGCCTTTCAGAGCATCAGATTTACACTAAAATATCTTCATTTGTGTCTGAAGATGAACGGAGGTCTGACGGGTGTCCAACCACATGAGGCTCAGTCATTAATGACACAATTTACATTTTTGGGTGAACTAACCCTTTAAAAATGACTCAGAGTCGACTCTTACTTTTGAAAGAAAATAACTATATATACGGTGCACTGTCATATGTCAAACTTTGCAGGATGTTTTTGTTCACTTAGATCTATGTTACACACTACATGAAAGGTACATTTCAAAATTCCATGATAGGTGCTCTTTAACTTCATCAATGCATTTACACAGAGAGTCAATGGGGCTGTAGTCATTAGGTGATAGGGCTCAGTAGATCTGGGTGTCGTCAGCATAGCTGTGGTCAGACATTTTGTTATTTTCCATTATTTGTCTCAGTGGCAGCATATACAGGTTGAATAGGAGTGGAAAAAAGAAGTGGGGAGTGTGTCAGGTTAATGTTTTAAGGTGCTGTACCGTTTCTTCTAAAAGTTTACCATCAATTGCTTCGAAATCAGTCATAGGAACTTTCTGAGGTTGTGGTCTGATCTGACTCACCTCAGAGAAACTCAAGGATGTGCTGATCGCATTTCTGATATTATTGATTTTCTCTGAGAAGAAGGAAGCAAACTCACTACATTTGCTGTCTGAGAGCATTTCACTGGGAATGTGACTCGGGGGGTTTGTTAGTCTCTCTACAGTAGCAAAAAGAGTGCGTGTGTTGTTTATGTTTCTGTTTATAATATTTGAAAAGAAGGTCTGTCTAGCTTTGCCTAGCTCCACATTGAAAGCACTAAGACTGTTTTTATAGATGTTATAATGGACTACAAGTTTTGTCTTTCGCCACATGCGTTCAGATTTCCTGCATTGTCTTTTCATTAATTGCACTTCTGTTGAGTTTCTCCAAGGTGCTTTTTGTTTGCCACTCTTTTTCCTGGCTTTTACAGGAGCAATATCATCAATTTCACTCTTAACTTTTGAGTTAAAAGAGTCAAGGAGAAAATCAACAGAGTTTGCAGATATGCTTGGTGTTAGAGATATAGCCTTCATAAACAGCACACTAGTGTTCTCATTTAAGCATCTCTTTTTGACAGAGACAGATCTAGTTTCAATGGCAGGAGAGATTGATTTATCAAAGAAAATACAGAAATGATCAGACAGGACAAATTAGAATCAGGGCAACAAATGAACTTCATGCGACGCACATACAGTAAACCCAAGAGTCGTTTACTCAGCTGCGCATAATAGCACCAAATTAATAAAAACACTATATATTTACGGCAGTGTGTTTTCTATCATCCGCAGTGCACATTTTTGATGGCGTAAGATGAACAAGTGCACCAGGGTTCGATGGAATCACGTTTGGACATGACCACAGCAAACACACCCAGTGTTAAAGCCCTTAATGTGCATTAGAAAAACAACAACCTCTTTCCAAACTTGTAATGAGAAGCGTTTACAAACCTGTTGTCCAACAAAAGAGAACATTTAGTGTTTGAAGTAACTTACTTTTGTAATCTGACAGGCTTCACATCACAGAATGAGGCAGAAATTATATTATTTTATAATATTCTGTAGGGATGTCACAATTCTCAGTATAATATTGAACCGTTCGGTACGGCATTCACGGTTCAATAAAGTCAAACGTTTTTTTCCGGTTTTGCATTTAATTAATTATTTTTCTACAAATTCTATCATTTGCCTCCATCCCAATACTGAACAACGCAACATACATTCACATCACAGGTTAGTGTTAGAGTTATACTCGCGGAACACTATAGATATTCACAATCACCAAAGTTCATTTGCATGTGTTTTAAAGCCTTGCCGGCTCATTCGCCTGCACGGTTTTAACATGCGCTTTTCCGAGCGCGCGCACTAAACGCCTGTCAAACACGTGAATACTGGACTCAGTAGTCGTCTTACTGCGCTAATACTGTCAAATACACACAAGGTTAACATAAACACAGTCGGTTATGTCTAAAGTGAAAGTAAAATCGGTGTGTGTGTATATTAGATGCACGCAGGTCTTTAATTGACAGCAGCGCAGCCTATAGTGAACACGCCGTCCTTAAAGGGACAGTTCACCTCTAATGTCATTATTTACTCTCTCTAATATTGTTCCAAACCTGTATTCATTTCTCGATGACAGAATTTTCATTTTTGATTGAACTATCCCTTTAATGTTAAAACAAAGACAAAAGAGAAGGAGAAAATCACTCACTGCTCTTGACTGAAGAACTTTAATACAGCAGCTTTAATAAGAATCAGTGTCAGTGTATATTTTATAGTTAAGTCTATGTAGTGTTGAGTTTTTACATTTATTCATTCAATTTCATACTTTAATGCTGCTGTACAGCTCTGAGCTGCCAGTGTAAATCTTTATATATATATTTTATATTATACAATACACTAGGAATGTGTACAAGGTTTTTTTTTAAGTAAAGTTTTAAGTTTAAGGTTTTTCAATTCTTTTAAGTAAAATAAAGAAAGAGTATTGCAATAAAAAAGTATTTTTTCTCCTTAAGCTCTTGCTGTTCCTGTCGCCTAAGAATATAATAGCAAAAAACTGATGTGACAAGCCATCAGAACCGAGCCGAACCGAAAACCGTGGTTAAAAACCGAGGTGTGTATTGAACCGTGGACTAACTGTAGTGTTGCATCCCTAATATTCTGTAGTACAGTGATTTGCGGTGTTCAGACGTGTAGACGTGTAAAAAAAGACAGTTATTTTTTTCTTTCCCAGTGAATACATAAGATAAAATAAGACAAAAATTAAGACATTACAGTCACATTTTTTGATCATAATTTAATATTTTAACAAAAACCTTTCTAATGATTTATGTTTTCTGTCAAATTTAATAATAATAATTGTTATTATTATTTTTATTCTTAAATATTTTTATTGTATAGCACTTTTTGCATTTTTCATACATGGTAACAGACGTTTAATACATGTGCTACAATTCTGTGGGCTGTGCTGCAAAACTTTCAACCTCTGTAGCACCAGTGCTATGTGCGAAAAAAGTTAACATTCCTCTCAAAAGCAGACTCTAGGCCGTCTTTCCATGGCCCAGTCAGTTCAACCATAATAACCGTTGTTGTGATGGTAGACCAGGGCACAATATCTGGGCAGAGGGAGGTTAGGGTAGACTTGCTCTGATGTTAAATGTGTAGCCATTTTGCACTTTAACAGCCATTTTGAGATATATTCTGAGTTTCTGGCAGTTTTTGCCACTGAAAGGACTGGGAAAAAGTGTCCCAATCAGCCTGAACTCACCCCATACTCTTTGAAATCATAATCATAATTGCATTATGTTGCTTGAAACCCCAAATATTATGAAATTCTTCATTAACAATTATCAGTTGTTTGTAACAACGTCATTGTAAAAAAGAAAAAAGTCAAGTCAACTTTATTTATATAGCGCTTTTTACAATGCCGATTGTTTCAAAGCAGCTTCACTGGAAAATAATGCAACAGAATGTGATTGGGCTGTACAGCCGCTCATTTCAATTATCATTCAGTGACAATGTGAGCATTAGATCAGTAATTTAGTTGAATATTTAGTGTCCCCATCTGAGCAAGTCAAAGGTGACAGTGGCAAGGAACCTAAACTCCATCAGGGCATAATGGAGAAAAATAAACCTTGGGAGAAACCAGGCTCAGTCGGGGGGGCAGTTCTCCTCTGGCCATCATGCCGTGTCGGTGAGGCAATTATTAAATAGGAATATTTGAAAGATCGGAGTCATCACGCCGGAGACGGGTTTATTGAGGATGCCGAGCCGATGAGGCAGTTTCAGGAGGAGGATAATCACGGTCTCTCAGACACTTCAGGGTCATGCGTTGGTCATGTGTTGGTCATCTCTGGGCGCAGGTCCACCATCTGATCTGGATCCGGTCCGGATCCGGCTGACTGCAGTAAAGAGCAACAGACTGGACAGACAGATGAACAACAGACTGGAGAGCAACAGACTGGACAGACAGATGAACAACAGACTGGACAGACAGAAGAGCAACAGACTGGACAGACAGAAGAGCAACAGACTGGACAGACAGTAGAACAACAGACTGGACAGACAGAAGAGCAACAGACTGGACAGACAGAAGAGCAACAGACTGGACAGACAGTAGAGCAACAGACTGGACAGAAAGATGAGCAATAGACTGGACAGACAGTAGAGCAACAGACTGGACAGACAGAAGAGCAACAGACTGGACAGACAGAAGAGCAACAGACTGGACAGACAGAAGAGCAACAGACTGGACAGACAGAAGAGCAACAGACAGAAGAGCAACAGACTGGACAGACAGATGAGCAACAGACTGGACAGACAGATGAGCAATAGACTGGACAGACAGTAGAGCAACAGACTGGACAGACAGAAGAGCAACAGACTGGACAGACAGAAGAGCAACAGACTGGACAGACAGATGAGCAATAGACTGGACAGACAGTAGAGCAACAGACTGGACAGACAGAAGAGCAACAGACTGGACAGACAGAAGAGCAACAGACTTGTCAGACAGAAGAGCAACAGACTGGACAGACAGAAGAGCAACAGACTGGACAGACAGATGAGCAATAGACTGGACAGACAGTAGAGCAACAGACTGGACAGACAGAAGAGCAACAGACTGGACAGACAGAAGAGCAACAGACTTGTCAGACAGAAGAGCAACAGACTGGACAGACAGAAGAGCAACAGACTGGACAGACAGATGAACAACAGGCTGAACAGACAGAAGAGCAACAGACTGGACAGACAGATGAACAACAGACTGGACAGACCAAACAACAGACTGGACAGACAGATGAGCAACAGATGAACAACAGACTGGACAGACCAAACAACAGACTGGACAGACAGATGAGCAACAGATGAACAACAGACTGGACAGACCAAACAACAGACTGGACAGACAGATGAGCAACAGACTGAACAGACAGAAGAGCAACAGACTGGACAGACAGAAGAGCAACAGACTGGACAGACCAAACAACAGACTGGACAGACAGATGAGCAACAGATGAACAACAGACTGGACAGACCAAACAACAGACTGGACAGACAGATGAGCAACAGACTGAACAGACAGAAGAGCAACAGACTGGACAGACAGATGAACAACAGACTGGACAGACAGATGAGCAACAGACTGGACAGACAGATGAACAACAGACTGGACAGACAGATGAGCAACAGACTGGACAGACAGATGAACAACAGACTGGACAGACAGAAGAGCAACAGACTGAACAGACAGAAGAGCAACAGACTGGACAGACAGATGAACAACAGACTAGACAGACAGATGAGCAACAGACTGGACAGACAGATGAGCAACAGACTGGACAGACAGATGAGCAACAGACTGGACAGACAGATGAACAACAGGCTGAACAGACAGAAGAGCAACAGACTGGACAGACAGATGAACAACAGACTGGACAGACCAAACAACAGACTGGACAGACAGATGAGCAACAGATGAACAACAGACTGGACAGACCAAACAACAGACTGGACAGACAGATGAACAACAGACTGGACAGACAGATGAGCAACAGACTGGACAGACAGATGAACAACAGACTGGACAGACAGATGAGCAACAGACTGAACAGACAGAAGAGCAACAGACTGGACAGACAGATGAGCAACAGACTGAACAGACAGAAGAGCAACAGACTGGACAGACAGATGAACAACAGACTGGACAGACAGATGAGCAACAGACTGGACAGACAGATGAACAACAGACTGGACAGACAGATGAGCAACAGACTGGACAGACAGAAGAGCAACAGACTGAACAGACAGAAGAGCAACAGACTGGACAGACAGATGAACAACAGACTGGACAGACAGATGAGCAACAGACTCGACAGACAGAAGAGCAACAGACTGGACAGACAGAAGAGCAACAGACTGGACAGACAGATGAGCAACAGACTGGACAGACAGATGAACAACAGACTGGACAGACAGATGAACAACAGACTGGACAGACCAAACAACAGACTGGACAGACCAAACAACAGGCTGGACAGACAGATGAACAACAGACTGGACAGACAGTAGAGCAACAGACTGGACAGACAGTAGAGCAACAGACTGGACAGACAGATGAACAACAGACTGGTCAGACAGTAGAGCAACAGACTGGACAGACAGTAGAGCAACAGACTGGACAGACAGAAGAGCAACAAACTGGACAGACAGATGAACAACAGACTGGACAGACAGATGAACAACAGACTGGACAGACAGTAGAGCAACAGACTGGACAGACAGATGAACAACAGACTGGTCAGACAGTAGAGCAACAGACTGGTCAGACAGTAGAGCAACAGACTGGACAGACAGTAGAGCAACAGACTGGACAGACAGATGAACAACAGACTGGTCAGACAGTAGAGCAACAGACTGGTCAGACAGTAGAACAACAGACTGGACAGACAGAAGAGCAACAGACTGGTCAGACAGTAGAGCAACAGACTGGACAGACAGATGAACAACAGACTGGTCAGACAGTAGAGCAACAGACTGGTCAGACAGTAGAGCAACAGACTGGACAGACAGTAGAGCAACAGACTGGTCAGACAGTAGAGCAACAGACTGGACAGACAGATGAACAACAGACTGGTCAGACAGTAGAGCAACAGACTGGTCAGACAGTAGAACAACAGACTGGACAGACAGAAGAGCAACAGACTGGTCAGACAGTAGAGCAACAGACTGGACAGACAGATGAACAACAGACTGGTCAGACAGTAGAGCAACAGACTGGTCAGACAGATGAACAACAGACTGGTCAGACAGTAGAGCAACAGACTGGTCAGACAGTAGAACAACAGACTGGACAGACAGTAGAGCAACAGACTGGACAGACAGTAGAGCAACAGACTGGACAGACAGTAGAGCAACAGACTGGACAGACAGTAGAGCAACAGACTGGACAGACAGATGAACAACAGACTGGTCAGACAGTAGAGCAACAGACTGGTCAGACAGATGAACAACAGACTGGTCAGACAGATGAACAACAGACTGGTCAGA